>CALSBZ010041829.1:2930-15549 GCA_943591055.1 Gobionotothen gibberifrons
CTACGCACGTACAACACACACCTATACTGTACCACACACACACCTACAACACACACACACACACACACACACACACCTACAGCTCCTAAAGCATAATCAGGATACAGCCGTTGTGTATTTTATTATGTGAAGCACTAAATGGTCTTAGAAAAATATCGACTCTTTGTTTGTAGATATCTAGCCTATTAAAGCAAGATACCACCAGCATAAGAAACATAAACAAGACAATGACAATCCAGTATATAAATCAATCAAATAACCAAATAAATAAAAACATTATTTGAATGTTTACCCTCTGTGATGCAGCTCCTCTCCGGACTCCCTGAATGTTCATTTGATGTTTGGACAGCCTTCAGAGTGGCTGAGACACAGGCAGCTGAACCTGTTCACTCCTCATGCAGGGGGGTGGGAGGAGCAGCAGATAACACCCAAAACATCAAATGATAATAAAGAAGCGTCTTTGAAAGCGCTATAAAAATCAAACACAATATTTGGCTTTAAAGAATAGTGTCAGTGTGATGCTACCTCTTTAAATCTCCCTTGTGATTAAAAAAAACTCCTCACAGCCAATCGTAAAGTCCTGAGTCCTGAGGACAGATTCATATCAGGCAGCGTCACTGCACCGACCCCTTCTTCCCTGCAGGATGCTCCTCTTTCTGGGCCTGGCTTTCTTCCTCTCTGCGAGTTGTTCTACGGAGATGAACCAGACCTCCAAGATACTGGTGGAAGGTGGAGAGCAGTGTTCTGCCTGTGACTTCCGGGAGTACAGCAAGCAGATGAGGCTCCACAGCATCAAGTCCCAGATCCTGAGTATCCTGAGACTCGAACAGGCTCCCAACATCAGCCGGGACATGATCCGCCTGCTGCTGCCCAAAGCGCCGCCTCTGACGCAGATCCTGGACCAGTACGACTCGCGTGTGGAGGAAGAGGAGCACGCCACCACGGAGACCATCATCACCATGGCCACTAAGCGTAACTAAACCAAACATATCTGTCATTTTTATACGTCTTTTTTTGTTCTACACCTCCACTGAACGCCGTAAGTAAAACAAAAAAAGAATAATCCATGCGTAAATCCTGTGCGTAAAGTTTGTTTCCAAGTAGAAAACGGGACAGTTAAGCCGTAAATGACCATGAAGACGTGCGTAATTATGCTTTTCCCGACTATCAAATATTATAATCACTTTCAAAGTCTAATTTGTGACATTTAATTAAAAAATACTGACAGCATTGTAGTTTCAGGGAGATGTTGGAACTTAAAAACTCAATAAAACAAACATATGAGGAGTTCTTTTCCAAAACGCTATAAAAGCCAAATTGAAAATTGAGTTTGTTGTGCCATTTTGCTGTGTACTGTACCTATTCACTGCTCTATCAACGTTTCATGCCAAATCGCTATATATCCTATATATATATATATATACATTTAATATTAACAAAATGTGTGGGTCTAGGTAAAAAATGTAATTTTCCTGAAAACTATTAAAATGGATATATAGCGTTTTGGAAAAGAGCTCCTCATATATATATCTGCAATTTAAAAACGTTCATGACAAAAGCTTTTATGACAAATGTTCATGCCAGTAGTGTGAGAAGATTCATATTTTGCGCTGTGTAAAAGTGACTATATTTAAGAGTAAAAAAGTCAAATGAATCTTCTATTAGATGAAGATGAGTGAAAACGTTTAATTACTTTACAGCAAATGGTAACATGCTGTGGTCATGTGAAACAATAGATAAGTCATTGTATTGTTTTAATCCTACAACAGTAACAGTAGAGGAAAGGTCATAGGGTCAGGAAGAACTTTATTCTGTAAATTATAAATACTGTGAACAAATTTGAGGGAAATCAGGCTATCACTACAACATAATATGGAAAAGACTGTCGGTCCGAGGCATATTTAGTCCTGACGGTGGTGCTAGAGGAAAGGTCAGGGGGTCACTAAAATACATGGGGATTCATCCTCATTTTGGACACACCAGAAAACAATTCAGGATGGTGGGAAACGGTATTTCGATCTCTCTGTCTGTACACACAAACTGAAAGGTTGACAATAAAGTTGACTTTGACTAATATACATTTCCTCCAGCTAATCCCATGGACCTGGAGGAGTTGTCCTTTTGTTGTCTGTTCAGCCTCAGTCCGAAGATCCAACCCAAGAACATCCTGCGCGCTCAGCTGTGGGTTCGCCTGCGTCCGGCCGACACAGTGACCACCATCTTCCTGCAGATCTCCCACCTCAAACCGGGGAAGGAGGGAAACAACACGCGAGTGCGAGTCCGCTCACTGAAGATCGAGGCTGACGCCGGCGCCGGATCCTGGCAAAGCATCGACATCAAATCTCTGCTTCAGGCCTGGCTGCGCCAACCCGAGAGCAACTACGGCATCGAGATCAACGCCTTCGACTCCACCGGACAAGATCTGGCCGTCACATCAGCGGAGCCTGGAGAGGAAGGGCTGGTGAGTGTGCCAAGACATATTCACTTATACTTGAAAAGCACTTTGATTCAGGAATTTTGTGAAGATCCAAATTCAGTTTGATCTCAATAATCGCAGATTTACTGTAGTCGACCTAAAGCCATGTGGGGTCAAAACCAAAGTGCTGACCTAATGTCTCACTGAGATCCTGCACACACTAGTCTGTGTTGGGTGTGGTGTGTGTGTTACATGTTGTGATCATGTAACACACACACTAAACTAAACTAATGTTTGGCTAACTGCTTTACATGGCACTATGCAAGTGGTTTTTCTGTTGCATTGCCTGCACATATCTCCAACTCTCTTCCAGCAACCGTTCATTGAAGTGAAGATCCTCGACAACCCGAAGAGATCCCGCCGTGACTCCGGCCTCAACTGCGACGAGGATTCTTCAGAAACTCGCTGCTGCCTCTACCCGCTCACCGTGGACTTCGAGGAGTTCGGCTGGGACTGGATCATCGCGCCCAAACGCTACCGGGCCAACTACTGCTCGGGGGAATGCGAGTTCATGCACCTGCAGCAGTACCCGCATGCACACCTGGTGAACAAAGCCAACCCTCGAGGCTCCGCGGGACCCTGCTGCACGCCCACCAAGATGTCGGCCATCAACATGCTCTACTTCAACCGCAAAGAGCAGATCATCTACGGAAAGATCCCGTCAATGGTGGTCGACCACTGCGGATGTTCCTGAGGGAAACCTGCAGGAGGAAAGCATGGAGAGAGAAGGAGTATTTACACATACAACCACTGCCCAAAAGAACATGAGGACTACAGACCAATAGCCCTTACCTCAGTCATTATGAAATCATTAGAAATCATTCTTCTCTGTTTTCTTATCAGTACAACAAAAGACAAACATCCATACCAAGAAGCTGTTGCTACTCTTGTTCATATCACTAAACAACCCGGTCTCACAGTCTGCGTACAAATGACACGACTTTGCAAAGTCGTGCAATAGATACGCAGAAGTCCGTTTTTGCGTGCATATGATACGCTAAACAAAGAGCTCTGTGGCTTCAGGCTTGATCGCCGTTCCAATGACAGTTTTAATGTTTGCGGTGCAATAAACGACACAGCAGCTTATTGGGTTATGGTTAGGGTTAGGGTTAAATAAATCGCAAAGATATGTAGAAAATAAACGCATTTAAGATACGTTCATAACAAACGTAACGTGGGAGTATCATATGCACGCAAAAACGGACTTCTGCGTATCTATTGCACGATTTTGCAAAGTCGTGTCATTTGTACGCAGACTGAAGAGAGTGGGCTGCACTAAACATTTAGATAAGGACAGGACTTCCAAAAGTGGTTTTATTTTCATATTGTGTGCTTTTACCCAACCACAACCAGTTGCCGCTTTGCAAAATATAGTTCAGGGTTCTTACGGTCATTAAAAACCTGGAAAAGTCATTGAAAATCATTGGTGAAAAAGTGTATGAACCCTGATAGTTACTCTCATGTTTATGTTGTGCAAAGTCTTGTGTTTTGAATAACTGTCCACTGGTGGGGGAACATTTGAGTGCACACAAAGTGAAGTGTCCCTGCTGCTTCATGTCCTCATGTCTTATGAAAACCTGTCCTGATTTTAGCCTTGACCAGAGCAAACCCTGCAGGACTTCTTCCATGTGCGCCCTTTATTTTTGAAAAACATGAACCTAATGGCCGAGCTTACATTGACCTTTCCCTTCCCAAAGCTTGTCTGCAAACTCCTCGCTGTGATCTGTTCTTTGAGAGCGTAACGGGGATAGGCAGAGAGTTCTTAGAATTGTTTTTAACAGCACAATGAAAACCTCTGAAATCAAACACAGTTCTTATCAAACATTTTCCTTCTTCTGTGCATTCTCTTCTTCATGTTCCCTAGCTTGCATGCACTACACATTTAGAGGATGAAGAGTGGATGGATACTGGATTGAAAAGCAGTATTTCAGTGCCTTCAAAGTGACGGAGTTGGGATGAGAAGTGCACCATTTAACCTTTTTAGTGATGTCAAAGTATACTGACACACCCTTTGTGTACAACATCACTGCAGCAGGATGAGATGCTGAACCACAAGAGGTCAGCAAAAGCAAGATTTAAGGTGATGCAAGACATTACAATGAATGCTATTAGAGCCAATGCTACAAAGGACCTCCTCATATACACAAACATTGATTTGCATGGCTCGAACCCAAAAGAAGACCTTTAACTTTAACCATACTTTAATGGAAGAAAGTATTGCCGGCGTTTGAGTGGAAGTTGTGTGCTGTAGTGTGCAAACAGTCGGGGACGTTTTCAACTGGATCCATCTGCCAATTTCAATGTGAGCGCATAAACTGTGATCTCAGAGGGAGGCTTGAACTCAATCCGAAGCCAGGTGCAGATGTCCTGAATGTTGTTGTTCTTCACGGGGCTTTCTGACCCAAAAGTCTTTGTTCTTCTGCCGATGGAACAGAACGTCCACGGATAACAGCGAACACAATGTACAAGATATCTGGTGCATATAAGATGAGATGAGATGAGAGGCACTTGATCCCAATTTGGGAAATGTTTGACACATTATAACGCAGGATATTATTTACATTAAGAGTGTAAATGTGTCCAAAGAGAAGCTATGGAGCAGTGAGTTCTCGAATATTGGTTTGCTTACCTGCTGAAAAAGGCATTTTGTTTCATTATGCTCATCTAGGTTATAGCTTTCATTAAATAAGGCACATGTATCCACTAGAGCAGGGGTGTCAAACTCAAATACACAGTGGGCCAAAATGAAAAAATGGGTACTAATCGAGGGCCGGACTGGTTCAATGTTTATTGCAGAACTTATTGAAATGAACTTATTGCACATATTAAACCTGGAACTAACAAAGCTTAAATGATTGCCTATAAAAACAACATTAAACATTAAATAATTAGTTGCATTCATTTCTTATGGCTCTATCTGCAGCTTCTCCAGAGTCATTTCTTATGATTACATTTTCCCACAGGCCAACAACAACTTCAACAAAACTATTCCCCTCAAAGAGAAAAACAAACATGCCCTGTTGACGTGAGAGAAAAAGTGCAGAAGGAAACATCCATGTAAACTCAGTGTGCTGCTCTGTGATGCTAGTTCAGATACTTGGCATCTCATCTTGGGTGCAAGTTCATCAATGTTTGGGGTCAGGCTCTGAGCTGAGGAAGCTGTGCGTGCAATATACCGGCGGGCCAGTAATTCAACATTATCCTGCAGGCCGAAATTAAATCCACCACGGGCCTGATTTGGACTAGAAGATATGCATTGAAAAACCCAGAATTATTACACTTACATTATTACACAACAAAGATAACGACCTACTATTGTTCACTGTGATTGCAGATGTATTTCAATTGTTTTAGGTTTATGAAAGATGATTTTCTCACAAAATAATACTGAGAAACTGTGTAGACCTGTTTTTTGTAATGTTCTTCCAATAAATATTGCTGTAAAAATGTTATTTATATCTGTTGCCAAGTGGTGCCATTATTAATTGTTTCCAAATTGAGAAAGAACATGACCTTTATGACCTGTGTGCTTTATATATGTCTACATGCATGATCATAAATGTACCTTACATGTTGAAACAGTGGAGGAATTAACACATTACTTTTTTATTATCACATTTAACCGTGTTTTGGTGACCATACAGGCTTGGATGCATTTGTGCATTTCTATCCTATGTTCAGTATGTTTTGTTAACATTTACGTAATTTGTATTTCACATAGATGTTGTCATTGTTGTTTCTGGGGCCAAATGAGACACACATGTGTAAAAAAGTGTTTATTTCTGCTCCCTTTCCCCCGAAAAAATATCCGTATTGATAAATAAAGTTATATTTTGACTTGACACATGTTGGAACAATTGTTAATTGTTCTTATTTTGGATAAAATGACTGAATGTGCAAGCTAATTTTTATCACAAGTTAAGTTTCAGTTTCATAGTTGTAGGTGTTTCAGTTACTTTCTCTTTCTCTGAAAACACGTGGTCAGTGGAAGCTCTTCTGATAATGGTCTGCCTCCCCCCGGAAGCTCCAGTATTTATCTTTTAATCACATTCATATGATTCAACATCTAGGGTTGTTACCCTTACAGTGTATGAAAACAAAAATATACATATATTAACTATTGATCTTCGGCTGATACCTCTAAAAATACGTTTAAAAAATACTCTTTGTATTGTTTTTATGGGTGAACGTGCTAACTGACAGAACAGCCGCGTAAGCCTCACTCTGATTGGCTGACAGAAGCAAAGGGGCGGGCACAGCTCGGATCTCGCAGGTGATTGGCTGATTCTGTTTCCTGAACATAACAGTAGCAGGGAAACGCAGCAGCTGTCATCACAGTTTTGGGACAACCAAAGTTATATTTCGGTGAGATATTGTACGCGTTTACTCAAATTAAAAGGTAAGTTTGCTCAATTACTTCCTTACGCAGTGACAACATGTCTCCCAAATCGGCTGTCTGTTTTGATAGGGTATGTTTAGCTAACGTGAAGCCAAACTGCGCTAAAAAACGGAGTACTAGAAGTCCTAATTAATTAATTGAAGTTAACTTAATTTACTGCAAACCTGGTGAGTCAGAAATATCCAATTTTCACCAGTGAGCTTTAACCATTTAGCTATGACTCTGGTTTTTATGGCAAAATGTGCTCAAAAATTATATATACTTTGACATTTCAAAATATATATACATCATTCTACTGTTGATATGTAAATATATACATATCAACAGTAGAATGATGTATATATATTTAAAACGCAGTACAAATATAGTAATACAATATTGTGGGATGTTATTGACCCTGAAGGAAGTGGGATGAGGAAACGAAACCTATGAACATATGTCACCTTTTCCAGCTTATTATAAAAGATATGATAATAATGTTGAGTCTGCTAAAGCTCCTTTATTGATACGAACTCAAATCACAACATAAAATACACTTTAACAAAACACGTTTTATGAAGTAGTTTGTCAACACGTACATATGTTTGTGACAGCACGTCAGCAAAAAATGCAGTACAGAATGATCTAAAAACGATCTATTTAAGGCGTGTTGTTCACTGTAATCTGTCCGCAGTGCAGCAGGTGTTGAATTTATCTAGAAGTGAAATGCCTCCTCATCCATCTTCTTCCTCTCGTTCCCCAAAAGATGGCGCAGTGGGGCCAGCTCCAGATGTTGGACTGTAAGTACCTGGAGCAGGTGGACCAGCTGTACGACGACTCGTTCCCCATGGACATCCGCCAGTACCTGAGCAGGTGGATCGAGAGCATCGACTGGTACGAAGACACAAAATATGACATCATAGTAACACGGGCAGATTGGGATGTCGGGCTTTTCATCAACACAATATCCACATGTTGTTTTGAAATGACCGTCCATTCATAATTAATCAGTCATGCAAATAGGTAGTTAGTTGCAGCCATGTTACAACAAAGGTTCCTCAAAGTGTGTAATAACTACGTTTTATTACTTATAAATCAATCCTTCTTCTACTGAATTGATCTTCTATATAATGTTAGACAATAGGAAAGAGAATGCTCATTATCAAACAGTCCTAAGGTGGAAGAATCAATAATGGGGTTGATTTTTAATTGAATAATTATCAAAACAGTTCCAGATTATTTATCAATTAAAGGAGGGGTAGGTACGTTTGAGAAACCGGCTCGAGATACACTTTTTGTTATATTCCATGGAATGCTCTTAATATCCTGATAGCAATGCATATTCTAAGTGCTTTGAAAAAAAATCCATAAAAATATTTCATCTGTGGAAGCCGTAATACTGTAAAAACTACGACCAATCAGTCAGCCTTCAATCTCGTGCAAACACACACACACACACACACACACACACACACACACACACACACACATGCAGTCATTGCACGTGGCGTCATTGGGCGTGTTTCCCGTCTCCGGGCAGCTGTTGCTCAATCGCCAGCAGCAGCCGCTGCAGGAGGACACGTTCACCATGGCAGAGTTTGCTTCAACATCGTCTACCGGTCGCAAAAGAAAAACTGTAATGGAGCAAATGATGAAGAAAAAGAAAGTGGAAACTAGGAGAAGTCAAACCAGAGTCAATATCGGAGTTGCTTTTCAACTATGGCGACTATTTACGGAGCACACCGAGCTGATATGTAACGTTACCGGCGCAGCCTGCTCTCGTCAGCTAGACGTAACATTTGTAATACATTTTCACAAAACAAACATGCTAGCTTCAAAAATATAAGCACTGACAATAACTGTGTTATACATTTGTTTTACATTCATTATCATGATCTTGTGCGCGTTCATGTGTGTTGGAGGAGGTGCTCTGTAGGAAGTCTGAAGGAAGGGGCGGATTCTTTTCGGTTGTGTACTTTGGAATTTTTGTGCACTCGAGCTGGTTTCTCAAACTTACCTACTGCTCCTTTAAGTGTTTAAACTCTTAACTGGTTTGATGTTCCCTTTCTTAAATGAGCTCTCTGCAACCCATTAGTATTCATGTAGATGTGTGTGTGGGGGAAACTTCTGTGTAGCGATGCAGGACGAGTCACCGACTCAAAGGACACACGAGGAGAGCTGGAGCTTTGATGGCAAACACTGATGGGGTTATTTGGAGCTTCAGCCGGAGAATTCACAAGACAAGTCAGAGAGTCAGAGGGTCTGACTTCACGGTGGAGTTGCCACGTCAATTCTGAAGAACTCTACCCCAGACCCGTGTGTTTAGCTAGTTCAGAGAGAATGCTGCATGACAAGATATAATCATAACGCCTCTATCAGCTGAACAGGGAGACAGAGCACTGAGAGCAGCCAAGGTCACAGGTGCGTGTGCTCAGTCAGGACAGTTTGAACTGATAACCTGAGTCAAAGTTATGGGCTTTGGAAAATATTTCCCCATCACTGTATATACAAAAAAAGACATTAAAAAGGATAGCGATACTGATTCAAGCTTTTATAAGAATAGGATAAAGCCTAGAAGAAGCTGTAATTCATTTAAAAGTGAATGAACTCAATACATAAAGTAATGTTTTAAGCAAAGTGCAAAACCTTATCCTGTTCCAGCTCCTGCACTTTGCCCCTTTCTTTGTTCTTATATCTTCTGAACTATACATTTGAAAGACGTAGTGATTCTCCTCTGCCTGCTCAGGGACACGGTGGCGGATCAGGACTCTTTGGCCACCGTGCGTTTCCACGACCTCCTCGCTCAGCTGGACGACCAACACAGCCGCTTCGCTTTAGAAAACAACTTCCTGCTGCAGCACAACATCCGCAAGATCAAGAGGAACCTGCAGGTACCGCGACGCTCACCTCTGTGGACTGTGATGGTTGTGACTTATTGTTTCTGCTGATGATAACTGTCTCGATGTCTCTGCAGGATCGCTTCCAGGAAGACCCCATCCACATGGCCATGATCATCTCCAAAAACCTGAAGGAGGAGAAGAAGATCCTGGACGGGGCGAAGAACAGACAGGTAAGGCAGGAAATAAATATATAAAGAAATACTTTAGAAATGAAAGTGGGAATAAATTCACAATTAAATAAATAAATAATCTGTGTGACGCTCCTATGATGTGTTCATTTGTGCAATAGCTGCTGGGCACAAATTAACACATCATAGGAGCGTCACACAGATGCCTATTTGTATTTAATTGTGAATTTTGAATGTCCATGTTTGTACTAGTGTTTTCCTTCTTAAAATGTTTATAACATATCTTACTACAAAGACTAAACAGATTATGTTCCCCTGGGTTTTTTATGCAAACCAAAATGCAGATTTCCCCCGTAAAATGTTAGCGATGCCAGAAAACAATATTTCTGTTCAAAACAGTTTTATGACTCCAGAAATATGAGTATGAAAAGAGACAGCTTTGTCTTTACGGAGCTCTGACGTCACGTCCGCGGAGACATCTTGGAAACGGACGTCACGAGAATTTATACATCTTATATACAAGATCAGTGCCACAGTATTGCCCAAATTGTGAGTAAATATATATGTTTGTTTCTGCAGCAGGACGGAGAGGGGACGATGTCGGCCATGGTGGTGGAGAAACAGAAGCTGGACAACAAAGTGGAGCAGATGAAAGAAATAGTGCAGGTAAGCACACCTGTCGTGTAACGGTGTGTCTCCATCAAGGAAGGGCTTCTTGTCGTTAATGTCTTCTCTCGCGGTGCAGGCGGCGGATCAGAACATCAAGAAGCTGGAAGATCAGCAGGACGAGTACGACTTCATCGTCGACACTCTGAAGAACAGAGGTGGGGAAACGTCAAAGCTGTCTTTGTGTTTATTAGATGCCAGAGCACGTAAACAAACAGTGGTGTTGGTTAGGATTTTACGATCACCTCATTCTAATCACTGCGTTGTTTCCTCGTGAATAGTGTCTATTGCTAAATATAAAAATATAGTTTGATAAATCATCTGCAGGTCAAATTGAATTTGCTTCAACCTTGTGAGTCTAAAATCTCAACGTTTATTCCCCATAAATGTACCACTTTAATATCCGATAATATCCACATTTCTTGGGCGCCTTTGTGTACCGACGTACTTGTGAAGCTTTTCTAGACATTTCAATATTATAAACACCCACACACACACACACTGTTTCTGTTTGGAAAATGTAAGAAGAAGAAAGTACAGGTATTTGGGTTCAACATGTAAGAAGTAGAAAGTACAGGTATTTGGGTTCAACATGTTGAACACAAATACCTGTACTTTCTACTTCTTACATGTTGAACCCAAATACCTGTACTTTCTACTTCTCACATTTTCCAAACAGGCTGGTTCCTTTAGTTTGAATGTGTGTTTGGTGGCGTGATCATTATTATTTAGAGTCATTGCGTGCCTATTGATTTGAACACGATCCGTGTATCCATCATTTCCTGGTCTTCTCTAAAGAAGAGGGACCAATGAAAACGTTGTCATGTTGCCGTTGTTCAGCATGGAAACATTCATTAGCTAACAATGACATTATTGTTCTATTAATATAAAGGGAGGTCAGGTACTCTTTAAAACAGCTGCTAGTTATGGGTACTTTTTACTGAAGTACATTTCAAAGTTATTTACTTTCACTTGAGTAAAGAAGTTTAGTCAGTACTTCTACTTTCACCAGAGTATTTTTAAACACAAGTATCTGTACTTCTACTTGAGTAAAGGACGTGTGTACTTCTACTTGAGTAAAGGATGTGTGTACTTCTACTTGAGTAAAGGATGTGTGTACTTGTACCATCTCTGAACACTACGAATATTCAACACATGTGCAAAGTAGTTTTTTATAAATGCAAAGTCCTGCTCACCGTGGACGTCGTGCTCGATCCAGGTGAAGGTGATAGCTCCCTCCTTGCTGCTCTCACTGAAGCGCAGCAGGAAGGTCCCGGGACATTTATCAGTCAGCAGAGCTTTCTCCCGCTCTTTACAGATGAAGCCCACGATGCAGCTGCAAACACACAGAAAAAAACATATGAAGAAACATATAACCAAGTTCATTTAGCAGCAGTCACGCACCAGACACTGTTCACGCTGCTATGGACAGTCTTGCACTAATGCACATTTCTCAAAGTTATTGAAGTGACTGTTATTTTGGTGATTGTTGTGCTTTTATGTCATAAATGTGTCTGTCTCAAAGTAGCACTCACCCGTCGTTCCAGAGATTGAGCAGGTGTCTTTTAATCAGATCCAGGATCCCCTCGATCCACAGCCAGAAGGGAAAAGCCTTCTCATTGGCACTCTGCTGCTGGACAGGAGAACAGGTGTTAAAGTAATGCATCCAGCAGGGGAACACCACGAGTTGCAACATGTCAAGCTAAGCCCCTCCCCTTCAGACCATACCCAACCATCCATTCACCACCACCAGGATCAAGCTAAGCCCCTCCCCTTCAGACCGAACCCAACTATCCATTCACCACCACCAGGGTCAAGCTAAGCCACTCCCCTTCAGACCGAACCCAACTATCCATTCACCACCACCTGGGTCAAGCTAAGCCCCTCCCCTTCAGACCGAACCCAACTATCCATTCACCACCACCTGGGTCAAGCTAAGCCCCTCCCCTTCAGACCGAACCCAACTATCCATTCACCACCACCAGGGTCAAGCTAAGCCCCTCCCCTTCAGACCGAACCCAACTATCCATTCACCACCACCAGGGTCAAGCTAAGCCCCTCCCCTTCAGAC
>CALSBZ010041831.1:0-12218 GCA_943591055.1 Gobionotothen gibberifrons
AAACCAACATTGTGGGGACCACGATATGTTTAGAAACCTACATTTTGTGAACATGTTCTCAAACACAAACATTATGGGGACAATGATATGTTTAGACACCTACAATTTGGGGACATTAATTCATTAATGTTACCTTCGTAGGGACACATTGAAGTTTGCAAACCTACATTGTGGGGACTCGCTTGCCATTGGTCGTTTGACATTGCGGTGACAAAATATACACCTACACATTGTAGAGATACAGACTTAGAGTTTTTGTTTTAGGAAGGTTTATTCATTTGTATATTGTAGAGACAAAGACCAGCCTATATTGGCAGGGACTCACCTCCCATTTTGGACAAAAATATGGCAGTTCAATTTTTTTTCTTAAAGGTTATATTTGATTTATTAGAGGAGTATCTTCTCACGTTTTGGGGTCCTCAGAAGTTTTAGTTTATCTATACTTACATTGTTTTCCCACAACGACTGCAATAGTTGTATAATTTTGTACCTGCTGGAACACACAGCTGGAAATAACATGGACTGTGACGAGGATGAAGAAATACATCTGAGGGAAACATAACAAACATAAATCCACAAGACGGCAGTGAAGCCAAATCCATCGAGATAAACCTGAGAGACTCAGAGAAAGTGAGACGTCAATTAAGCTTCTGCAGAAACACAGAATCATCAAACAGCTCATGACTCCAAGCTCTAATGTTCAAAAAGCTCTTTATTTTCCTCAGACTGTCTGTGCTGCAGCTCCTCTTTTCACCCTCTGTCTGAAACCAGAGCCCAGTCTGCTGTGATTGGTTAGCTGGCCGGCTCTGTTGTGAGTGGTCAACGGCTTGGACATGTCCCGCCCCCTATCATATACAATGTGTTGGAGCGCGATCATATTTACTTTTTAAAAAGTGTATACGTTGTTTTTCCTGATGGAAACATTTAGAGTAAATACAGATTGATGTGTCTGTCAGCTGTAATCGCTCAAATAAATAAATTGCATTTAATATCAACGATCCAATAACAGATGTTGATATCAGATTGGGAGAATGCATTATAATATATATATAATAATATATATAATATCATCTTACTCTCTATATCATTACATAATGTTTGTCATTTACTAAAACAATTCATTTCAACTTAATGCAAAACATGTAATTCTCAAATTACATTTTTTTGAATATTTTATTTCAAAATTAAACTTTTTTTGCATAAAATAATAAAAATAACGAAATATTATAATTTGTTAAAGTTGTCCTCTCTGACCTTCCGTACTGTATTGGTTTATTAACTCCAAATGTAATTGAATTACAACGTCATTGATTTAAAAAAGAAAACGCTTCAAACTAACGCCACAGTTTCTTAGCGATGCGTTCTCGTAAGTTTCAGCGTTTGAGCCCTTTAATTCTGCCGTCTGCCTTTCAGCCATCTTCCTCCTCCTCCTCTTCCTCCTCCTCCTCTTCCTCCTCTTCCTCCTCCTCCTTGCCTTACTCTCAGCCTGTTTACAGCGATCTGTCGCTGCAGTTTTTTACCCTTTAAAGGAGTCTCTCGTTTTTTAATATGCATTATATTTTATTTACAAACTGCAATTTTGTACGGCCTTTTCTGTGTTCATGCTCTCAGAGACGATGTGAAACCTGACGTGTTAGTTTCTTCGTGGTTTCTGGGAAGCACGGTCAGACTCATCATTCAACACTTTTATTTTGAAAATGCTCTTCATTGACATTTCTTGTCTTTCGAATGCTGTGTTTAAAACCTGAAACTTGAGGGATCTCAATTAAAACATAAAACACTAGATTTTGAGACATAATCCTCAAAATAGAACATTTCAACGCTGTGGTTTTTCAAAGTAAAACTACATTTTTAGAGATAAAATTGCAAAATTGATCGCAAATATTTGTCTTTCATAATTTCCTGTGAAATCTGGTAAAAAACATCAACATTGTTTTTTTTTACGTGCAGATTTGCCTGGCTTGTGTTTTTTTTTTACGGTGTCGGTGTGTTGTGTGTGTGCAGGTTGTGTGTGTGTGTGTGTGTGTGTGTGTATGTGTGTGTTAAAAGTGTAGATTTTACTTCCTGCCTTCTGAGCTCTTTTATCTTTTATCTGCACTCTTATTTTGTAAAAGAAATAAACTTCCTGATGGATCAAACTTTATTTTGTTGTTTGTTTCTTCAGGTCGAAAACCAACAAATAACATTTATTTTCACTAAAACCTAAAACCACTCTGCTGTTTGGTCTCAAGTAGTTTTATAAGAACATACCTTTAATGTTTAAAAACTGTAATATATTTATAATTTATATAAAAATATGCAAATCATTTCTCACTTTCATTTTCACATCTGCAAAACAATGTAATATATTTTAAATGAGAATGGTTATGGTGCTTTGTGGATTGTTATTGTATTTAATATCTTTAATCTGTTTGTATTTAGTATTCATTTGACTCCAAACTCTCCCTTTCCATCATGTCTGCACTTCTCTCTGAAGTCGTGCAGATGAAGAATAAACGTCTTCAGGACTTCACGAGGTTTCAACGTTAAGCTTCTGTGCAGACGCTCCTATGGAAATCTAACATTAGCCTGGATTTCTCTGTGTGTGTGTGTGTGTGTGTGTGTGTGTGTGTGTGTGTGTGTATGTGTGTGTGTGTGTTTGTGTGTGTGTGTGTGTGTGTGTGTGTGTGTGTGTGTGTGTGCGTGCGTGTGTGTGTGTGTGTGTGTGTGTGTGTGTGTGTGCGTCACAGCGAGGCTGACAGATGGTCGACAGCTCGACGAAAACACAACAAGCTGAGAAACAGATCTGAGACACACTAAATAAAGACAAATGTGCATATAAGAGAAGTGTGTGTCTCTTTAAAAGTATTCTCATCAAAATATAGTGAAAGTGTTCTCAAAGCTGGTAAAGGTGCAGCTAGTTTGAATGACTTTGTATACTGCAGGGTAGCTTGTGGATTTACTCCAGGTGGAACTAAAGTCTGATTTAACACTTGATTATATTTCACATCATTCATCCACATCTGTAAAGTAACTAAAGGGATTAAATACATGTAGTGGAGTAGAAGTGCACCATGTACCTCTGAACTGCAGTGGAGTAAAAGTACACAGGAGCAGAACATGGAAATACTCAAGTAAAGGAGCCAGTTGAGGTGGTTCGGGCACCTAGTAAGGATGCTGGAACTGCTACCTCCGAGATCCGACCACGGATAAGCGGGAGAAGATGGATGGATGGATGGAATAAATTATATTTCTATAGCGCTTTTCTTGACCCCAAAGACGCTTTACATTTGGGAGGGAGGGTAGACAAACAAAACAAAACCAAAACCAAAAAGAAACAAAGAAACAAAACAAACAGAAAAGCAGTCAGGAGGAAGTTGGTTGAGAGGGGGGGGGGGGCTTATGGATACAGAGTTGAAGAGGTGGGTTTTGAGGCAGGAACAGGGTGAGGGACTCATACCTCATTCACACCAATGGTGTTTCAGGGCCGGTTCGGAGCTGGAGCTTGAAAAGCACCGGGTTTTCCTGTTCACACCGCAGCGGAGCAGCCACTTAGCTCCGGAATCCGGTTCGTTTCGAGCACCAAACAATTTTCCAGCCAGAGCAAAAGCACCGCATACGTCACGCTTACGCCGAGGCGGGGGCAGAGACAGGATCAACTCCTGAACAACAACAAAAAGCCTGCGTTTTATCCAGTTTGTACACAACGATGGAGAAACTTAACAAGCAGCAGTGGTCCACTGAAGAGACCAGCTACCTACTGGGAATCTGGTCTTCTGAAGAGGTACAGAGGAAGCTGGAGCACAATCGGCCATTGTTGTTGTTGTCGGTGTGAGCTGTGAGGGGTTTCCGCGCGGTTTGGCTTTATGAAGCAGGCACGCAGACGGTTACGTCATGACGCAAACGATGACGCAATGACGCAGCACCAGTCAGACTCTGGGCTGTGTGAAAAGAGCCGGAGCTAAACCGAAGAACCGGTTCTGAACCTGAAAAGCTCTAGCACGGAGCTTGAACCGGAGTTGCGTTGGTGTGAATGAGGTATCAGACTCACGGAGGTCTTGGGGGAGGGAGTTCCAGAGCTTCGGGGCTGCCACAGCTCTATCCCCGAAGCTCCGGAGTTTGGCCTTGGGGATGGAAAGCAAACCGGCTGAGGTGAATCTGAGGGCCCGGGGTGGTTGATAGAGGATGAGGAGGTCAGTGAGGTGGGGGTGGGGGGGCAGATGGTGGAGGGCTTTTAAGTGAGGACCAGGAGTTTGGATTTGGTACTGAGGTAAATCTGTGTGTCGTCAGCATAACAGTGAAAGTCCAGGTTGTATTGGCGGAGAATCTGACCAAGGGGGAGGATGTAGATGATGAAGAGGAGGCGGCCGAGTACTGAACCTTGGGGAACACCTTAGGAGACTGAAGCTGTGGCAGAGGAGTGGTTGTTGAGGGAGATGAAGTGGGATCTGTCGGAGAGGTAGGACTGGAGCCACCTGAGTGCAGTACCTACGATACCGATATCCTAGAGTCGGGTAAGCAGGATGGTGTGGCTCACGGTATCTTAGGCTGCACTCAGGTCGAGGAGGATGAGGATGTTGAGGGAACCAGTGTCGGCTGAGGTGAGGAGGTCATTGAGGACTTTGATGAGTGCCGTTTCTGTGCTGTGGTGGAGACGAAAACCAGACTGAAGAGGTTCAAAAAGCTGGTTGGTTTGGAGATGGCGGTGGAGTTGTTTGGAGATGATGCATTCTATTGTTTTTGAGAGATGGGGCGGTAGTTACTGAGGGAGGAGGGATCCAGACCGGGTTTCTTGAGGATGAGAGTGACAGCAGAAGTTTTGAAGGCAGAGGGAACGGTTCCTTGGGACAGGGAGGAGTTGAAGAGGTTGACAAGGTAGGGGCAGAGGACGGGGAGGCAGGACTTCAGTAGAGGGGTGGGTAGAGGGTCAAGCGAGCAGGTTGTGGGTTTGGAGGAGCTGATCAGTTTGAGTATTTCAGGGGGGGGTAACCAGAGTGAACTGGGAGAGGCAGCCGTGGGGAGGAGGGCTCGGGAGGGGGCAGAGAAATTGTGGCGGTGGATGTTGGGGGAGATTTATGTGTGTCAGATGCAGTGGATAGGGAGAGATGCATGGCACTGATTTTGTCAGAGAAAAACTGGAGGAATTAACTGCATAAAGTGGAAGTGGAGGAAGGGAGGGTGTCAGCATGGGGTTTGAGGAGCTTGTTGAACCTGCTAACAGCAGTGATTCTGCTGTTTTTCTCTTCTTGTACATTTGACTGGACAGATTTCTGTCCATTTGACCGTCACTTTATGCAGTCAAATGGATGCTCGAATTAAAACAGTTTAATGCACTTTTAACACTCATGTGCCCATGATTCAAGCTGCTTTCCTGGGTTCTAACTTGCTGTGAAGCAGCCTGCTCTCTGGCTACAGTCTGGGTGGGAGAGCCATCTGCTGCATGTAGCTATACATGATTTGTAATAATTAACAGTTTAATGCACTTTTAACACTCATGTACCCATGATTCAAGATGCTTTCCTGGGTTCTAAAGTGCTGTCAAGTGCCCTGGGTAATAGAGGGGGGAGGGGGGTGTGCCTTGGGTCTGTGGGTCCCTGGGTCTCTGTGGGTGTCTGTGAGTCTCACAGCCTGCTTCTCCGGGGAGCTGGAGAGTCATTTTCAGGCTCCTCTCCATAATTGTCCCCCTAAAAATGATTTATAATCATTATCTTTGTATTTAAATGATTTATTTTATCATTAATATGGTTCCCTAACACAATGCACATTGTCTGGAGCTCACTGGGGCCCTCCTGCATATGCTTTAATCAGGCGTTTTAACACTTTTTTCCACTAAAATGATTTTAAATCACTATCATGGGGCTATATAAATCAAAAAACGGAGAGGGGAAAAAAAGTTTCCCCTTCTCAGTAGAACATTTGCACGATTTCGGAAACCCGGTTTTTGGGTGCACTCAGAAAAAAAGCGGCTGTCTGATATCCTGGATGAATGCATCCGCCCCAAGTGCACTCTGTCTCGGATACATTTTGATGCCTAGAGACCCCCCAGCCTGGTTCTTACAGAACTTTAAGTTTGCAAACTGGTCTCTGGAGGAATGCAAGGGGAGTTTGAGGGGACTCTACCATCATTATGAGGCACTATTTTCAGATACTTTTTCTCATTTTAACCCCTTTTCCCTGGTTCTCACAAAAGTTGACTGACCCCTGACTTTTTTTGACTCTGGAGGAATGTGGGGGGAGTCGACAGGGGACTCTTGCGGGCTCATGAGGCCCTATTTTCGGATACATTTTTTCCTTTTTCACCCCTTTACCCTGGTTCTTTTTAGTTGTCTTTTTTTTTCCTGTTTTGGCCCATTTCCCCCGGTTCCTTCTACCAGGGGCACTGCCCGGTCCCGGGTGCCCCCCCCCCCCAGCCCTGTGTCTAGCCGTTCCTCCCCCACAATCATCCGTACATGACCGGATTTCTACAATTTTTGCTGCGTTCTCTTCCTCTCAAACGTGACCCGCCATCGGAGGGCCTCCGCTGGCCCGGCCTCGTGCCGGTGCTCTGGCGGTCGGTTCCTCCGAACTGCGGGTTCGACTCTGATGGCCGGGAGGGTCTGCTGCATGGGGGTAACCATGCGTGTCTCTGTGAGAATGACCGTTGAGCGGCCCACACCAAGCAAGAAGGCAGAGGCAGAACGTCCAAAAATATAACCCGACGTGGGCATTTATTAAATGATCAACACAATGTTAAGATCACACACAATGACACAGCCTCAATAAGCTGTTCACGTGCCCAGCCTGCGGCCACCAGCAGCTCACACATACTCTCCCACTGACAGGGCAAACAGAGACTAAATACACACACTCATTAGACACAGGTGAGGGGGAACAATCAAACACAGGTGAGGGGGGAGGAGACAACCCAGGGCCCCAGGTGCGCACAATCACCCGGCCCAAAGCCATCAGTCCATAGTGACGCAGTCACAGTCTCTTACCTCCCGGGCCGACCGATATGAAGCGTTTCCAAGACGAACCGTCTGACTCAGGGGTCGAAAGTTTTGCGAGAACGAATGGTAGCTGAGTGTGATAGAGGGTAGGCGGAGAAGTCGGCGAACAGTCAACGCCAGCGTCCTCTCCGGCGGGAAAAAGATAAATAGATGTATGTGTCTGATAACAAAGTAGGTTTAAAGTTTTCCACAAAGGTAGCGTGTTTGTTGTTCAGGAGTCACTTCAGGTAAATCCAGAGGGACAAAAGTACACATGGGGAAATGCTGTCCTGGTAAACAAACCCACAAGGTTACCCAGGGTACCATTCACCTCACAGGAAGTGACCGTTCAATTGTTTACATCTGTTCAGAAAACACAAGGCTACCACCAGGAGTCAGGTTTCTTTAATACGTCCTTTAGAAACTATTGAAGTTTCTAACTTCACCAAACTTCAGGTTTTCAGGCTATGACTTCATCAGTTCTGAACTGTAGTGGAGTAGAAGTACACAGTAGCAGAACATGGAAATACTCAAGTAAAGTACAAGTACCTCAAAATTGTACTTGAGGAAATGTACTTAGTTACTTGCCACCTCTGAATATCTTTAGAGGACAGTGTATCTGAATATTAATGAACCCCGTTATGCAGACTGTGAATATGCAGTGTTTTATTCAGGGAGGCGTTGATTGGACACGTTTTGATGAATTAATCAGCAGCATTTGGAGGATGAAGAAGTGAATATGTCTTCCTCTGTGACGACATGAACTGATCGGCTGCTCATCAATTAATAAACCAGCTGCAGGCCTTTCAGAGATATTAAAGACTAAACCCTCTGATCTGAGGGGTTACCATCAGTCTGCATATACATACAGTATTACTACTACTGTGTGTGGCTGAAGAGCTTACAAACTGTCCCCCATAGGAATGAGTGGGAAACTGAAAATCACCCAACTTTCAGGTCACAGTGACTCGCCATACTTTAACATAGAAATAAGATTTAAAGTTTAATCAGCTCTCCAGACTCTTCTCTTTTCTGGTCTAAAAGGTTTTGTTGACAGATTAAAGTGGACCTATCATGCTATATTTGAAAGACATATTGTAGGGCCATACCTATACAAAACATTTCTGTGAAGTTTTTTGCTTAAAGGAGGGGTAGGTAAGTTTGAGAAACCGGCTCGAGATACACTTTTTGTTATATTCCATGGAATGCTCTTAATATCCTGATAGCAATGCATATTCTAAGTGCTTTGAAAAAAAATCCATAAAAAAATGTCATCTGTGGAAGCCGTAATACTGTAAAAACTACGACCAATTATTTTAGCCGGGCCGGCTAAAATAACTGGTTGGCCGACCTGTCAGCCTTCAATCTCGTGCACACACACACACACACTCGTGCACTTACGCGCGCCGTCATTGCATTGGGAGTGTTTCCCGCGAGCTCCTCGGTCAGTCCTCCTGCCTCCTGAGCCGCTGCAGTAGGACACGTTCACCATGGCAGAGTTTGCTACAACATCGTCTACCGGTGGCAAAAGAAGAACTGTAATGGAGCAAATTATGAAGAAAAAGAAAGTGGAAACTAGGAGAAGTCAAACCTGAGTCAATATCGGAGTTGCTTTTCAACGATGGCGACTACTTATGGAGCACACCGGGCCGGAGCTGATGCCATGCTCGCTCTTTTTCTCTTGGACTGTTGTGAGCTTATATGTGGATCTGGGTACCGGTCGCGTATCTTCCAGACACAGCAACTGGGAATAATCACTCTGTGACCCTGTCCCAGGGCTCCATATTGCCACACAACAAATTGTCTGTAGGCAGCATAGCTGAACTGTTTGTTGCTCTCCCCTGTGTGTCCCAATGTGTCACCGATAATAACAGAAATGAACGCTAGGTAGCATAGCATTTATATTTACTCATTTAGCAGACGCTGTCTAGCGTAGCTAGGTAATTAGGTACTGTATTTCGTTCGTCGACAAACATGATAGATGAATACGCTAAATATTTCAAATAAACATTCAAAACCAACTTGGGCTGTGTAGTATTGATAACCTTTTTTTTGCCTGATATGTAACGTTACGTTCTAAGGATAGAGGGTGTCGTTTTTCTCATATTGATATTCTGAATAATCTGTGCTGTTGTATTTGCTGTAAAGTGTCTCTACTGTAGGCTATTTTTATTATAAGTACAGCACTGTGGCTCGATCAAAAATCGTTTATAAATGTGCTATATAAATAAAACTTCATTTGATTTGGTTACCGCAGCCTGCTCTCCTCAGCTAAACGTAACATTTGTAATATATTTTCACAAAACAAACATGCTAGCTTCAAAAATATAAGCACTGACAATAACTGTGTTATACATTTGTTTTACATTATTATCATGATCTTGTGCGCGTTCATGTGTGTTGGAGGAGGTGCTCTGTAGGAAGTCTGAAGGAAGGGGCGGATTATTTTCGGCTGTGTACTTTTGAATTTGTGTGCACTCGAGGCTGTTTCTCAAACTTACCTACCCCCCCCTGTAAAACACCAAACCGTTCCCCCTGTAGCCACGCCTCATACTGCTCATAACCCTCTATTCCAGCCCTGTTAGAGAAACGCGGATTTTGGGTCCTTAGCTTGAAAAAAAAGAAAGAAGAGGAGGCGGAGCTAATGCCTGATCAGAATTCTACCGGAGATAAAGTTAAATTCTGCTGTGATAAAACGCCATCCTGTTCTAAACCACATCAAGGATTATTTCTGAAACAGTATGGAGCTCAAATGCTTTTTCTCTTGCGGGTTTATCGCAAGGTGAGTTCCTTTTTTTATTTCCTGCTTTTTAAACACATGTGCTCTCCAGTACAGGTTAGCTCTGAGTGTTAGCGAGGCTTGCTAATGTAAACAAAGACGAGATTACGTCCAAATCACGTCAGGCATTGTTTCTGATAGCAACTTTCTGAGGGTCCGCTGACGATTAGACGTCAGATCGGCAGCAAGTCTGTATCCGCTCGTTGTACCCCTGTTTTTAAAAGATGTGGGTACGGAGGAAAAGAGAGAGGGTTTTATTTTCTGATGCTGCGTGAGTTCCCCGACACACCGGGGACGCACCGGGGACACACCGGGGACACACCGGGGACACACCGGGGACACACCGGGGACACACCGGGGTCACACCGGGGACACACCGGGGACACACCGGGGACACACCGGGACGCACCGGGGACACATATTCATGTATAAAAGACATCACAAAGTGCATTTTGCATGATAGGTCCCCTTTAAGTTCAGAAAGGTTTCAGCACGTTTCAGATTTTATAACGGGTGACATCATCACCTGGAATGATGACATCATCACCTGGAGTGGAGAGGGGCTTTAAACCCTCCAGAAAGAAAGATCTGCTCCAAACCCCTTAATATCCACTCTTTCCACATCATTTCAGAATTAGTCAGCGCTGTCTCGATGTCTTCACGATATCAAACTGATTTACTAATCTGTCCCAGAAGAGCCCTGAGTGACAAAGCTCCGGCTGCCTCGCCCAGAGACGCCATGTTAAATGATCACTATGAGACTCCTTGTTGCTGGGCAGGATAGGAGCTTTAGTTTATGATTAGTTTCTTTTTGGTAGTTTTCCTGTATTTTCTGGAAATTATGTTTTTCTTTCGAGTTGTTTTTCCTATGTTTGTGTTTTTTAAGCATTTTGTTGCACCTCTTTGTGGTTGTTTTTTGTCTATTAGTATTCATTTTTTCACTTTCTAATCTTTCTTTGTCTCTTTCTGGTAGTTTTCCTGAATTTCTGGTAATTCTATGTCTCTATGTGGTTGTTTTTCCTCTATTTGTGGTTTTGAATAATTTTTGGGGTTATTTTTGCGTCTCTTCATGGTTATTTTTCGTCCATTATTATTACTTTTTCCACTTTCCAAATTGTCTTTGTCTCTTTCTGGTAGTTTTCCTGGACTCTCTGGTAATCTTATGTCTATTTGTGGTTGTAATGCTTTTTTCACTTTTTTGTCGTTTCGTGTCTTTTTTTGTCGTTTTGCGTCTCATCGGTGGTCCTGAACGTTGACATTTCATTCACTGGTTTCTCACTGGTCATCCTGTAGTTATGTGAGAGCGGAAGCAGTGCATTGTGGGTAAGTATCCCCCCCCTCATCAGAAACCTGCTCAGGGTTTCATTTCATCATTAAAAAGCTCTGCCGCCCTCAGGTAACGCTTCACAGGACTCAGCATTTACAGGCGTGAGATAAAGTAAGCCTGACACACACACACACACACACACACACACACACACACACACTCCATCTAATTTGTTGAAGCCTGTTGCCGTCTGCCTGAGAAAAACAAGTCACTGCTGCAAGAACAGTGTGTGTGTGTGTGTGTGTGTGTGTGTGTCTGATTTTCTGAAAAAACGATTTTTCATTATTATGTATTAATTAAAAACTTTTTTTTATGTAGAACCACAATTTGAAACCCCAGAACAATAACCCTGCTGCTGTTGGTGTTGATTTTAATTATCCTGATTACACGTAAACACATTATTTTCCTGCCTTTTCTTAATTAGACTCTATTAAGCTCCTCATCAGGCTGTTATTTCCTCATTAAGGACATATTGTTTCCTCCTCAGTGACGATTATAAAACCTCCAAACTGTTTCTTATTTATATTTTTGGTGCAAGAAGATTAGTTTTCCTGCATCTCAGACCTGAGCTGCGTTTAATATCCAGGATTTAAAGGTTTACTGTGCATCAGTTTAATTAGGATTTGGAGGTTTATCTTCCGGTATGTCGTGGGCTGAATATTGTCATTAAGGAAACACAGAATATATATTTTATTTCTCAACACACAATTAAACACCGGGGAAATAATCCTGTTATCTTAAACCTTAAAACTGAAAGAGGAGGATTAACCTGGGGGGGGCAGTCTTGCTGCTTTTCACTTTTAAAGGAGACCCTCTAAAGGCTTTCTAGGGTTTATATATTTAGGTTTCTGTGCATGTCAATGGTCTGCAAAGGCCAAAATCCCCAAATTCCGGAACATAGAGATATCACTATGGAACACACACTCTCCTGTTGGCTAGCGCTGCAACACATTGTACGTGACTCCTTTGTTTACTTCTGGAACATCACTTTATAACAATCGTGCTCCTATTGGCTAGCGCTCCAACACATGATAGGCTAAGGGGCGGGACATCTCTAAGCGGTTGACCAATCACAACAGAGCCAAAATCTGTACATTTCCCCTCTGTGCGACAAATACATGTATTCTGATTCTGATCTGGATTTATTTTCCTTAAAATATGAAAA
>CALSBZ010041832.1:26571-38378 GCA_943591055.1 Gobionotothen gibberifrons
ATATGGGCGTTACGTGAAGCCCGCAAAAGCTGCACCGCATTTCGAGTTGATTGTGATTTATAAAGGGAAACCGGCGTAGGAAGTGCCGTACACACTTTCCTCGCCGGTACGCAATGTTTTGTGAATCGGAAAATGTCGGAAAATGTCTGTACCTATTTTTTTGATTTCTACTACGTAAGCAACCTTCCCACGTCAATCCTACGCACAGCGTTATAAATGAGGCCCCAGGTGATGAAGGAGCTTGCTTTTCAGTTCAAAAGTGTGTCCTCATGTCGCTCTTATTGAAGCTTATTTGTGTGCATCACAGAACTGATCGTATGAGTAACATTCCATAGTAAGATGTGATATATTTAATGGGACCAATTATAGATATTTATCTAGTTGTCAATGTGTAAAACTGGACAACATTTACATCAGATTAACTTCATAAAATGTAATCTGACTGCAGTGATTTGATGATTGGTGATTTGACAACTAATCCCTATTTTCAATATGTTCAAATTCAGATGCATAGAGGAGAATTGATGCAAAGATAGGGACGCTCCCCCGTCTGCTGAAAATCTGTAGAATGTGAGGATTGTATCTAACAATAGTCCTGATCAATACTGTAAACATTTCATAATGGCAATTCCAACTGTCCTGTCTGGTAATGACTCAAAAGAAAGTTTGGGATTTAGAGACACAAAAAATGGTCAACGTTGTAATGCATTCAGATAAATGAGACGTGCCATCATTAAAAAAACATCACCATAACAAACAGGATTTTATTAGGGTAAAACTAAATTCACAGCTGGTTGTGTACATTTCCTCATCCAAACAATGTCTACCATCACTGGAATACATTTGATCACATTATCACCACGTTATTGTCCGAGTTACACCAGATCAATTGTGTCATAACAATAAAAAATGTATGCAATGATCACGCACAGTGTGTGTCTTAATAACCTTACTGTATATGCACATGTTATATTATTTAATTGAAAAGTAATCAATAAACCTTACACCTGTGTATAGGCGCTTGTGATCCATTAGGTCAGACTGAATGCAGATAGAGGACCAACAGGTCAGAAGGTCCCTACATGGTAGTCAATGGTAACACAGTAAACTCTTTGAAGTAAAGCATGATAATTAGATTGAGTAAATGAGTAATTGTATAACCTACAGGAAGTAATTTAAGGCTCCGAGAGATGATAGTTATGAAGAGACAGATTGAGGCAGAGGAGACAGAGAGGAAGGCTTCTGATAAAGTGATCTGGATGAAGTGAACACTCACCCCTGGTTGTCCTGGTAGGCAGAATAAATCCTCCTGGAGTTCTTCCTGATACTTTTGTGTCTCTTGGCTGCGGACAGAGACCTGGTGCTGCCCACCACTGACTCAGACACTGTGCTCATGCTGCTCATGTGTGTGTCCGTGGGTCAGTGTGTGAGCGGACACTACCTGCTGCTGAGGAGCCCCACACACTCCGCTACAGAAGAACAGAGTGAAACACACACACACACACTCATCAGTCCAATCACAGCCAAACCGAGTGCTTAAAGGGACAGCAGCAAACTGATACGGGGAGATACGATTCCATGAAAGCTCATTAGCATAAATCACATTAAAGCCTTTAAAAATATTCTTAAAATGAAGCTTGAGTAAGATATTCAGTTTGGTTATACACAGGGTTGATGTGCCATTGACAAGCATAAAGGATGGCATGCAACGGGATTACGATAGCAGCACAAACAAATACAAGGTATCTGACTGTATCCTTACAGTTACATGAAGAAGATGTAATCAGATTACTTGTTCATTTTTTAGAAATAGAGATACTAACAGGATTTCAATGTTACAATACATTTTAAATAGAGATTGATACATTACAAATACAGTCAAAGAGAGCATATTTCTCTTCAGTTTATTTTGTTGCTCATATTGGGTTACTGATTACATTACCTTACAAATATTCCATTACAATAGTTGTAATGGAATATATTTGTAAAGGAACCCTTCCAACCCTGCGTATGGATGAGCTGAGGTTCTCTTTATTTAGTTTGTTTATTCCATAAGAGGGGGCATAATAACAGATATTTAAGAAATAAGAGTTAAGTGTCCCTTCGAGGCACCGATATGTATTGAATTAATGTTCTGTTTCGGTACAAACATACTTGATTTTGTCCATCTTTTATGGAGTCATCAATGTGACCCGTCGGGGATTGGCCCTATCAAGAGAAATCAGCGTTATTGTTGTCAGTGTATAGGCCATGGATGTATACTGTAGACAAGAACGTGAAATGGTCGTAACTAGGGCCGGGACTTTAACGCGTTAATTAAGATTAATTAATTACACAAAAATTAACGCGTTAAAAAAATTAACGCATTTTAATCGCACTTATTTTTGCACCGCGGAACGTTTCTCACTGGATGAGTTTCAGGCGTACCGATTATACTGGAGCACCAACTAACATTCATGACTTCAGACAACAACAAACCACAGTGAACAATTCAAACATGAACGAAGAAGCTGATGAGACCGCGTTGGTTGGCCCCGTGGATGGGACATTTTGTTTTAAAAAACGGACGGATGGAAGCGTCGATAAGAGCACGGTTGTGTGCAAATTATGCAAAAAGGAATTTGCATATCACCGCAGCACATCAAGCCTCAAGTATCACCTCAATGCTAAACATATAGCAGCTAGCGTGGAAGCTAGCGTGGACGTTAGCCCGACTCCGAGTACAAGGACCCACACTCAACCAGATGACTGGTTTCAGGGCAAGGATAACTAAGTCCACGTCTGAAAAAATAACCAACTCCCTGGCTCACTGGATTGCACTCGACTGTAGACCACTTGGAGTGGTAGAAGATAAGGGGCTGCAAAAAACTGTTGGTAAATCAACAAAGTCTGTTATGGCCTCTGAAGCAACAGAGAGATGTTTTCTAATAGTCAGGGTTTCCAATGTTCTGAATGTACTTGAAAGTATTGTGTTTTACTTAAAAACAAAGTGTTATAGTTTACAGAAGGTCTACCTACCTATAGGCTACCTGAATCTCTGAAATGTACTATATTCCTAAATATGCTATTGCTACACTTTATGGCAAAAATTGCACTTTCTGTTGGTCTTGGTTAAGTACCACCTTGAAAAAAAAAAGTTTTGTTGCTTAAGCTTATGTATTCAGTCATTATTCAATGGTATACTAAAATTCATGTGAAAAAAATTGCTTCTCACTGTTCTCAGGTCAAATATTTATATGCGATTAAAAATGCGATTAATTAATTACAAAGCCTCTAATTAATTAGATTAATTTTTTTAATCGAGTCCCGGCCCTAGTCGTAACATAAGAGCGTGACAGAACATGCACCCCCATACAGAGGTCCAGGAACCACCCATGTTTGTGTGGTTCCTACTTTATCACTCTGCTGGTCCAGAACCAGGTCACTATATTGATTACTGCAGTAAATAGCGGGTTCAGTTCTTGGTCTACAGCTTTGGTGGGATGCTGAATATATTAAAGTGGACCTATCATGCTATATTTGAATAATATATTGTAGGGCCATACCTATATAAAACATGTCTGTGAAGTTTAAAAAAACAAAACCAAACAGATCATGCATTTTAGCCATGCCTCATTTCGCTCTATTTGCTGTATTCCAGCCCTGTTTTTGCAAGGGCTGATTCTGTGGCAAATGAGCTGCAGCTGACCACGCCCCCCTGCAAAGGAGGGGGGCGAGGCATGAGCGTAATGTTACCATGCTGTTACCATGCTGTTACCATGCCACGGCAACCCCCCATTCCCCTGATAGGTGGAGAGTTGCCCATATAGGCGGAGGTCCTTGTTTCTGACCAGAGATATTTCAAATCTGGATCAGTCTGTATCAGATCCGTTGCAGCCCCGTTTTTAGAGATTTGGGTATGGAGGAAAAGAGAGAGGCTTGTGTTTTCTGACACTTGGTGAGTTCCCTGACACACCGGGGACTAGGGATGTAACGATATATCGAATATCGCGGTAAATAAATGTCTCAATACCGTCGTGAGACTGACAACATTTTTTTTTTTTTAAACCTTTATTCAACCAGATGGTCCCATCGAGATCATCAATCTCTTTTTCAAGGGAGACCTGTCCAACATGGCAACAAGTAGGTTACATCATATTTACAGGGCTACATGTACATACCTAGAGACATTGACAAGTACCAACAGTATATTTATATCTTGCCCTGTCAATAAGCCTCACCTTCTTGGCAACAACTGTATTGTTTTTGAAGTGGTGGAGAGACAATGCACAGTTTGACCCACTGCTGTCACCCATGGCCAAAGCATATCTCTCTGTCCCAGCAACATCAGTACCAAGCAAGAGAGTTTTTTCCACAGCAGGGGATATTGTAAACGCCCAAACATCCCAGCTTCTACCTGGAAATGTGGACATGCTCATATTCCTAAAAGATAACCTTGATGATGCTGAGTGAGTGATTTAGTGAGTTAGAGTTGAGTTACTTGAAAAACTAAAGTGAAACTTGATTTATTCTATTGCAGGGTCTGATTATTATATTGTTGACACTTTAAAATACTACTATCCTACTAAAATGCTGTACAAATCAGATTTATTATTTAATAAAGAAAAAAATGCAAGTAAAAAAAAAGAACCGTGAGTTTTTAGTATCGTTACATCCCTACCGGGGACACATATTCATGTATAAAAGACGTACAAAGGTGCATTTTGCATGATAGGTCCCCTTTAACCCTTCTCTTGCGTTTCGGTTAAAAACTTTTATTTTAATCATAAATATTGTGTTTTTCATCCAATTGCCTCAATACCTTATGTTATCCTCCACACTAGGCCTGTCATCCTGGACTCAGATTTGAACTTCAACGCCCATTTAAACAAAGTGACCAAAATAGCTTTCTTTCATCTCAGAAACATAGCGAAGGTACGACCATTCATAAATCACAATGATGCAGAGAAGCTAATTCATGCTTTTACATCTAGCCGACTAGACTACTGCAATGCACTATTCACTGCATGGTCTCCCCAAGAAAGCTATTGGAAGACTCCAGCTCATTCAAAACTCTGCAGCTAGACTACTAACTAATACCAAAAGGAGGGAACACATTAGTCCTGTCTTAGCTACTCTACACTGGCTTCCTGTAACTTTTAGAATTGATTTTAAGGTGCTTCTCCTCATATACAAAGCTCTAAATGGACAAGGACCCAGCTACATGGCTGACTCTCTAATAAACTACACACCCGCCAGAACACTGCGATAATCAGATGCAGGTCTATTAGAGGTCACCAGAAAGAGTCATAAGAAGATCGGTGATGCAGCGTTTGTAAACTACGCCCCAAAACTGTGGAACACGTTACCCAACAATAGCGTTAATAATACTCAGTATGTGTCTAAAATCTATATGGTGCATCCTCTGGTGAGCAGGAATAGCGACATGATTTAAGCCCACTGGACAGAATGTGTTGACATGTTCCCCTGTAGCAAAGTGTGCAGAACCTCAGGAAGAGCCACTGTAACTTGTTCTCAGACATACTCGGGTTTCCCCTACATTTTGTTTCAAATAAAACCTGATGAGTTCATTTATATGCTTTTATTCAAACATTATACATCAGCTTGAGAGCCGTTTCTGCTACAGTAATGGTGTTCCTTATGTTCGCTCGGCTTCCCTATGTTCAGCTCCTGAAGCTGAGGCAGGGGAGTCACAGAGCCAAATGGACGCCTGACAGATGTCTCTGCTTTAATTGTGTCTGTTTGACTCCACCCAGAGGAGTACTTCTGTCCAACGTGTCTCTGTCCATGGGGACCAGTCACAACCTGGATGTTCAACTCAGTCACAGGCGTTTAATGGTTCAGCAGAGACTTTAGACAGAAAGCTTGTTGGAGTTCAAAGCCTGCAGGAAGTAGGAATTTATGTCAGGCTCTTTCTTTTACTGCCAGTTAAGTCTGTTGGAATAATTGGCTCTGAAAATTGTGCCTACTCATTCTAACTTCTGTCACTCAGCCATCTCATGGAAAGATAACTTACTGCTAGTGTTTTCACAATACTCTCCAGAGTACCTCTACGGAGACTAAAGACTGGCTTGTCTCAGGTAATCAGAATCAGAATCCCTTTATTAGTCCCACAGAGGGGAAATGTACGTTGTTACAGCAGAGCCACAGACAGTTAATAAAAAAAAGTTAGGATATAAGACACGTACTCTCTCCAGTACAGGTTAGCTCTGAGTGTTAGCGATGCTTGCTAATGTAAACACAGAAACATATTACTTCCAAAATGCACATTGTTTCTGATAGCGACGTTTCTGAAATGGGTGTAAAGCCAGCCCACATTTCCGATATTACATCATATCGAACGCAACTGAGGATGCCAGAGGAACCACCTCCAGCTGAACGCAGCGAAGACCAAGGAGCTGGTGGTGGATTTCAGAACACGCCAACACTCCCCCCCGACACCAGTGAACATCCAGGGAGCGGACATTGAGATTGTGAAATCTTACAAATACCTGGGTGTTCATCTGAACAATAAACTGGACTGGACTGACAATTCTGCTGCTCTGTACAAGAAGGGACAGAGCAGACTCTTTCTGCTGAGGAGACTGAGGTCTTTCGGGGTGCAGGGGGCACTCCTTCAGACCTTCTTTGACTCTGTTGTGGCATCAGCCATTTTCTATGGTGTGGCCTGCTGGGGCAGCAGCATCTCGGCTGCTGACAGGAAGAGACTGAACAGACTGGTAAGGAAGGCCAGCTCTGTCCTGGGGAGTCCACTGGACACTGTGGAGGTGGTGGGAGACAGGAGAATGGCAGCCAAGATGTCCTCCCTGCTGGACAATATGTCTCACCCCCTCCAGGACACCCTGTCCTCACTGTACAGCTCCTTCAGCGACAGGCTGCTGCACCCCGTCTGTCGCACGGAGAGATACCGCACGTCCTTCCTCCCTGCAGCGGTCAGACTCTACAACCAGCACAGCCCCTAGTAGACCCTCCTACACACACCACAACACAGACTATAACACCCCTTGCTGTTAATACAAATACAAACCAACTTTGTGCAATATGTGCTATATGCCATTAATAACTGTCATTTATACCTGGCTGCTAAACCCTTGTTGTTATTTTTGTAAATTGTGTAACTTGCTGCTGTTAAATACCGTAAAACTATGTGCAATATGTGCTTTATGTGCAATATATACTTTATATACATATGCCATCTTTAATAACTGTAACACACACCGGGCTGCTAAATCCGAACTGCTACAGGATTTGATTTGTAGATTTGATTTGTTTTTGATTTGTATTTTTGAAAATTATGTAACTTTTTATTTTATTTTATATCTTTCTTTAGCATACTGTTAATTATATCATTATATTATAACTTAGTACTTTTTTTTAAAGCATATTGTTTATTATATTATAACGTAGTACTTTTTTTAACGCATTTAAGATATGCAACACTAAGCTGTCTGTGGCTCTTTCCTGCTGTAACGCTGCAAATTTCCCCGCTGAGGGACTAATAAAGGTATTCTGATTCTGATTCTGATTCTGATTCTGAAAAGAGAGAGGGTTTTGTTTTCTGACAGTTGGTGAGTTCCCTGACACACCGGGGACACTTATTTATGTATAAAAGATGTAAAAAAGTGCATTTTGCATGATAGGACATCTTTAAAAGGATTTAGCCTTTAGCTTAGTGTCGAGCTATTTACAGTTATTTTAGCGTGTCACTTCTGGAAATTGCATTAATGCTTTAAAATGAAGATTATGATATCTATTATGTCACTTGTGAATCGAACTTTGCAAAGGGGGGCAAAGCTGCTTCTATGAAGCTCGACTCATGTTGCTTTTGCGCTCACAAGCCATTCTTTGCAAATCTTCTCCTTAGTGTTTCAACAAGCAAGTTTCTGTAAATGTTTATCAACTTTACATAAGCTGTGTAGAATTTCTAAAGGAGTCAGGATCATGCCGATGCTGCTGCTTCATTTCTCCCAACTTTATGACTCAGTTTGGCTCTGCTTGATAGCGTCTCAGAGTTATAGTCCTGGCACACACATGTAATCTGAGCCTCTCAGGACAGATGACCACAGGAGGACCATCCAGAGACACTGACATGTCTGACCTTGCTGAGAAGAGCATGTCCAACCAATCCCACTCTCCGGTCAGCTGTAAATCACATTAACAGTGGGTGTTATTGTACTAGTGTCATGCTCTGCTCCCCTTCGATTTATATGACACAGTGATCTAATGTGTTTCTATTCTTTGTTTTCTGCAGATCTAGAGATGATCAGCCATTAGAGGTATAAATGGATTATTAACCACCTTTACTGTAAATCACACAGCTGCATGTCAACACAGCCTGTCCTCAGTACCTCTGAGTGGAGCACAATCATTTCAAAGTGCATTTTCCTGTGAAAGTGATATGAGGCACGCTCTGCTCACAGTGCTGCTTCAGGCTGTTCTAAAATAGAATGCAACAATTATTTTGACATGTGGAAATCAGATTGTATCTGCTGCTAATCTTTTTCCCTTTTTCTTCATTCTTTGTTTCACATATAATAAAATGTTTGAATGTATTAAATATACCAGTTTATTTCATAACAGCAGTGGCCGATATTAAGAAATCATACCAATTGCTGGAAAAGGCTGGTATGAACTATAGCACAGAGGCACTAATAATGGCAGCACCAGAACAGGCGTTCAGCACCAGATCCGTAGAGGCTTGGGTCTTCAATACCAGACAGGACCCCAGGTGCAGGCTGGGACAGGACAAGGTCATGGATTTGTAAAGACATGGACAACGGACTCAGCAGCACAACTTGTGGAGGAAAAGGATTTAGTGGGAAAAAGGGTCTTCAGAAAATAAGACCAGTCTGGACAGGCAACCAAAAGAGACAAGGAGTAGGCAAAAGGCATGGTCAGGAAAACCAGGAACACTAAACATTCGGGAAAACTGCTGGAACATCTGACATTGACATACAAAGAACAACTGACAACATTTAGTCATTGGCACACAGACTAAATACACCAAGAGAGAGGATAAGGAGAAACCAGTTACACTAATGAGGATGAGGAGGAGGATTACAGAGGTGAGGAACACTCAAGGACAGGAAGTGGTGACACTGAAATGAGAGTAGAGGTGAGTAAGTATGAAATAAAAATAGGAAATAGAAAATGGCCAACAGAAGCTAAATGAGAGAGGAGCTCACAGAGAGGCAGTGACAGGGACAGTCAATCTGCACGTAGGAATTTCAATCAGCAGAGAAAGAACATTTATTGATGTGTAAAAGATGATGACAAAGGTGAATCATATTTAGCATTTAATCCCTATAATTATCACTTTGATGATACAGCACAATCTCTGACAAAGATGTTGAACTTGTAATCATTAGTCCTAGAGAAATAATAAAAATAAACTAGGAAACCAGATGCATTAAAAATAAAGCTTCACTGTGGAACCAAATGTTAATATTCATTAGATTGACACTAATGCAGTTGCATCATTTATGTTTAAGATCAACAGGCTGCATTTAAAGGTGGAGTAGGTCATTTTGGAGAAACCAGCTCGAGTGCGCTAGAATTTGAAAATACACAGCCGGAAAAAATCTGCCACTTCCTTACAGAGCCCCTCCTCCAACACACATGAACGCGCACATGACCAATGAGGGCACGAGATAAGTTTGTGCACAGATGGAAGGCTGACAGGCAGGTAGGCCATCCAGTTACTTTAGCCGGGCCGGCTAAAATGATTGGTTGTGCTTTTTACAGTACTACGGCTTCCACAGATGACATTTTGTTATGGATTTATTGTCAAAGCACGTAAGATATTCATTGCTATCGGGATGTTAAGAGCATTCCATGGAATATAACAAAAAGTGTATCTCGAGCCGGTTTCTCAAACTTACCTACCCCACCTTTAAGTCTGAGACCTGAATCTTATTGAAGCCCACCGTGGGTATGAGTGGTGACCATAGGCGGCGCGTGAGGCTCAGGTTTGGGAAGGCTAAATAACTTTTTTTACCTGACGCTGCCCGCCTCTGGCGTGAAAGCACCGCGTACTGTGTGCGGAGTTTAAATCTATCAAGTCATATTACAGGATAAAGGAAATACAGTTTAAACTGCCGTATGCAGAGAAGACGCCGACGTGTCGCACTTATCATTCACATCATCAATCAGATCATCGGTCATATAATATCATAATATATCCAGCCTGATCTCACCAGAATGCGTACAAATGACACGACTTTGCAATGTCGTGCAATAGATACGCAGAAGTCCGTTTTTGTGTGCATATGATACTCCCACGTTACGTTTGTTATGAACGTATGTCAAATACGTTTTTTTCTACAATTTTCTTCGACGTGACGTTTGTTTTGAACGTATCTTAAATGCGTTTATTTTCTACATATCTTTGCCATTTATTTAACCCCAACCCTAACCCAATAAGCTGCTGTGTCATCATATATTTCCTTATCTGAGTCAGCTTCTTCAGCCGTATCTGGCCGTGCAACACTCACATTGTCACATACATGTGCAGAAGTATTATTTTAAGCAACACATTAGGTTGACGAACCACTCGAGTCAAATGTAATTAAAGTCAGATCCACTCGTGTCTTAGATGGGGCAGTATCATAAAACGGTTACGCTTTCAAACACTCTGTAGTTTATTTATTTTTTAACCAGTTGTTCTGTATTCTCCTTGCAGGTGCAACTATGTGGCTTGTATCCTGGGTTATATGTTTAAGTCATGGATGGTTAAAGTTCATATTTGTCTAATATTAATTTACTTTTCATTAATGAAGTATGACGCTGTGCTGTCAGTACACTTGTCCCTGTTTGTGATTGGTCAAATGTAGCTAACCCCGCCCCTTTCACGTGAATGCGCTCTCAGCTGGAGAAAGAAACCCTGGCTTGATTTACCGAGTTGATAACCAGCCACAGGTGGCTGCATAGAAGCGCTAATGTAAAAGACACAAACATTATACATTATATTTTTATTTTACCAGGATGCAGTGACAAACAGATTTGGGAAGGCTTAGCCTTCTCTAGCCTACAGTACCCGCCACCCCTGGTGGTGACACTTTATGACCCAGCTGTAAAAAAGGCATCTGTGAAAACACATCCGGTAATAAAAACAAATATCAATAAAATGTACCAGTGAGCATTGTTAGGTGTGCTTAATATTTAGCAGGGCAAATTAAAGAATGAGGCATTGAAACAGTACAATACTGCCTCCTGTCGGTGATAACAGGCATAATCTCCTCAGTAAAGATTCAACATCAGAACATGGTGCAGCTCTAGGGCGTCCCCTAGTGGATCCCTGGTGATCACTTTAACAGTAGATAAACTGCACCGCTGCCCAAAGAAGACATTATTTAGAAAACTGGCTCATAGAGAATCACTGTAGGTGTATGCATTTCATGGGATGATTCTAGAATGACTTCAAGGATAGTTTTGCTCCTCAAAGCACGACAGAGCAGCCTCTGTTCATATTTAAAAACTCCATTAAATACAGCTGTACAGAATTACCAGGTCTGGTTACATGACCATGCACATGTGTTTTAGAGTTTAACTATATCCACTAAATCACATATTAAAGAAAAAATAACATAAATATAAATAGAATAGAATCGTTTAATGTCATCATACATGTACAATGAGATAAATGCTTCTCCCTTTCAAGGGTGCCATCAAAACAAAAACAATCACAACATAAGACAACAAAATACACGCAGCATACATACTTAGGAATAAGGGATAAAGGAATAAAGAATAAAGTGCAGTAATTATTTCCACAAGTATACAAATAAAATCTGTAATGTAATAAATAA
>CALSBZ010041832.1:60501-74310 GCA_943591055.1 Gobionotothen gibberifrons
AAAAGGAGAATGTATGTATGTAAGAGTGAAAATATATGTATGTAAAAGGAGAATGTATGTGCGTGAGAGGACCAGTATGAATTATGGCCTGTACGGCCCCTCATACAGAACAGATGTGATCTAATGTCCTGCTGAATTATGCACTTGACTTCAGTTTCAGTTTTCTGGGTCTTCAATCCTGTAGTTTTTCATGTTAAAGTTCTGTGTTCTCTTGAAAGCACTATAAATCAATGTATTATCACCATTATAATAAACTGTTTTCTGTCATCCAAACTGATCAAATATGAACATTTATCAACCTGACATTGATCCAGCCTCAGATGCAACACTGGAGGTGTTTCTATATGGCATTACAGATGAATATATTGAACTCAACAACATTATTTTAGAGGTTACACATTTTTTAAAATAATTTCTCTTTCTCCTCCTGCAGCTCCTGAAGAAACTTTCACGTGTACTTTACAACATTTTGGTTCTGTTCATTCCCTGGGAAGTTAGGATTAAGAAAATCGAAAGTGAGTCACCACTTTGTTCTGATAATTGTATCTAAAGTAATTCTGTCACGTTTGTTTAATATCTGTAAAGTACAGTCATACAGCATGTACTGGCAGTTGACGGACAATTGTACTTATGTTCAGGACAGTTATCCATCCTACATTGTATAGTGTACATAAGGTACATATAAAAAGATACATTTGGGTTGTGTAGCACTACATCACTGAGTGTGAATAGTATGAAACCTGTCTAACGTATGTCTCCTCCTTCCTGTTCAGGTCACTTTGGGTCGGGCGTGGCCTCCTACTTCATCTTCCTCCGCTGGCTGTTCGGGATCAACATCGTCCTCACCATCATGACTGGAGCCTTCATCGTGCTGCCAGAGGTCAGTGTGTCTCTGATTTAAACCCCCCCACCAAATGACAATTCCATATTATTGAGTATCTGGTGATGCTCTATGACGTTGCCTGGTTATCAGGCGAAAGCATCACGAGGCCAGATATGTTGACGTTTTTTACAGAAAGCCCTACTATAGAGTGTAGTGTAACATATGTTATCACATGTTACATTCAAGTCAGTACATAAAAAGGAAGAAATAAACTGAAATCTCCCTAAAACTTTATAGAGGTTAGGTTTCAGTCTGCTTAATGAACGACTCAAACACCTGCCACTTACCGGGATTCAAATCTAGCTCATTAAAATGTCTTCATATGTCAAAGACATTTGATACAAAAAATTGTGTCATAAGTGTTCATCTCAAGTGCTGACTAAACACACACACTCCTGTTTGATCCCATTTGATTTAAAATAGTAGAACTTTCTGGTCCAATCTTTTTGACGGTTTCATTCGTAAAGATTTGTCATACAGATTAAAGGTGGGGTAGGTACATTTGAGAAACCGGCTCGAGATGCACTTTTTGTTATATTCCATGGAATGCTCTTAACATCCCGATAGCAATCAATATCTGAAGTGCTTTTACAAAAAATCCATAAAAAAATGTCATCTGTGGAAGCCGTGGTACTGTAAAAAGCACGACCAATCGTCTGAGCCGGCCCGGCTAAAATAACTGGATGGCCTACCTGCCTGTCAGCCTTCCATCTGTGCACAAACTTATCTCGTGCCCTCATTGGTCATGTGTGTGTTTGTGTGTGTTGGAGGAGGGGCTCTGGAAGGAAGTGGCAGATTTTTTCCGGCTGTGTATTTTCAAATGCTAGCGCACTCGAGCTGGTTTCTCCAAAATTACCTACCCCACCTTTAATGATAATATAAGACAAGATATATCTTGTCTTATCTTATCGTTAAAATGAAATGCAGGTGCAGCAACAGAATAAGAGTGAAACACAGGACAATACAGATAAGAGTTCACCCTAGGATATTAAGAAGACTAACAATAAGAGTTAATCATGTGATTAACAGTATGGATTAAAATAACAACATAAAGTAAAACAATGCGCAGCTGAATGTGCATATATACTGATCAGCTGAATGTACATATTGATCAGCTTTATGTACACATATATGTGAAGATATGTGTGCAGCTGCGAGTGTGAGGGTGTGAGTAAAAGTCATATGTGCATACAGTGCAAATCTCATAAAAATACAATGCAGGTTTGTTTTCACCTGGGTTTCATGGTTAACCCTGATGGTGAAGTCTGATGGCTCCTGGCACAGTATGAGTGTGTATCTGCTGATTCTGCAGCAGCTTCAGCTCAACCAGTTCAAACACAAACAGCAGGCTGCGGACACAAGCAATTTCCCCACCCATAACTCTTCCTATCATTCTCAATGCCTTTTCTTATTCCCCTGTTTATTTCTTACACCCTCCCCCAATGTGTTGGGACATTCCTACTATTGCTCCGACCCTATCTCTCCTTTATTTCACCTCTGCTTACTGAGTAATCTCATCCCACATCCAACATGCGCGGTGTTCTGTCAGATTGGATGTCTGCGTTTGTTTCATTCTTTAAATGATGTGATCAACGGTGGAGTGGAGGGTGACCTTAGTTGTAGCTCACTTTTTATTTCCGTAAGTTTGTTTCCTTTTAACTCTAAAACTGTTGATACATTTTGCAACAGAAAAATACAATACATCACAATAATAAGGTAACTAGAGGTGTTGCTAAGCTAGCCATTTCCCCCTGCTTCCGGTATAATGCTAAGCTAGACTAACCTTGCAGGAGCAAAGCTCTGCACTTAAAGAGGTAGTTTGGATCTTTGAAGTGGGGTTGTGTGAGCCACTTTTCTGTATTCATTGTATTTCCTAGAGTAAACGGTGGTCAACAGACCACACTGTTGTCCAATGTTGTTGTTGGAAAGTGTTGACTGACGACAAGATAGAGCTCTAAAAATATTCTTAATGTCGCACACATTTTGGAAAAAAACACCTACTGAAGATAGATCACGTCTATCATGGGAAGCAAGACAAGAACGAAACATTTCCATTGAGAAAAAAGCCTCCACTGCGGTCCTTTGCTCTTCCTTTATGAAGAAATACTCTCCAGTTCTGATATCATTTCCCTTTGGGAACAGAGCTGGAGTAAGGATTTTGTTTGCCTAGATTAGCATAGCGTATCCCTTTAACAAATAGACCTGTGTAAAATCGATCTTCTCATCTCTGTCTTATAAGGAAATCAAATTGTTGAATGATTATATTAGTATAAGCTACTTGCACAATGCCCTGTATGTCACACAAAACAGCTGGGTTCTTATTTTATACCAGAAATAACGATTTCCACTGTCAAATAATAGAGCACAAACTAAAAGATTTAAAGTAATTTATTCCAAAAGAAAACGACAACCAAAATAACTTTTTTAAATGTTTGGTAAAAAAACAAAAAAGCAATGTAAGAATAAAACGTAATAAAACAAAATGACTAAAATACTCAAATGTGGTAAAATTCTCGAGATTAAGACAAAGCAGTAAACCGTCTTTAAAATGGCAATAGCAAGAGTACACATATTTAAAGCAACCCGGTATCACGGCAAGACGTGAACATGTGACGGTTTACCATGCTGGGAGACGTGAATATGTCACGGTTTCGTCCCTTCAAACGTGACAGTTACACGGTATTGTTAACATGGTCCAACCAGTGGAGAAATACCCGGAAGTGCCAAGGAAAGGCTCTATCGCGGCTATACTCGTTTTTTATTGTCAAAATTAGATTTTTTAAATTTATTTTTTAATCCTCACACTCGATTTCGCCGATGTTCTTGTTGCCCTAGCTGGTCGACACCTCTTTTAGCAGAAACAAAGGCTACATTCATGTATTAAATCGATGTTAATCCATGTGTGTGGATCAGAGACTGTGTGGATGTGGAATTAACGGACGTGACGTTATGCGATTGCGTTGCCAGGCAATATATATTTTAAAACATGTTTAGAAGGCCTCACGAAATACTTTAATATAAATTAAAATGTAAATGTGAAGGGATGTGTGTAATGTGGTGAGATTGACATTATTCACCGACGGATCTATGGGTTGGGGGGGTATTGTTCCGCACGGACATTTTAGTTAACCGGACTCCTGTTGATGTGACGTCCGAAAACATTTTTGTAAAAATAAAATAATTCTTTATTCCGAGTTTGCTTGCTTTTCTCGTTGGAGCTAATCACATAACGGCATTGTAATACACAGTTCGGCTGCATTACATATTACATATTTGCCGTAGTTCTGTATTTATAGAGCCCTGCTGAGAAGACGTCTGGACAAACAGGAAGCACTGCCGCCAAAACTGAATGTGACGTGGATCATAAATATCTCCGCAATTAAACAACATCTTACATTTATTTTTCACACAATACGTCTCCTTGCAGTATCAATACTAATTCGGCTGACTTTTATATTTGATCCAATTGGTAGATAGGCTGTATTTACACCATAACGGTGCACAGCTGATAGAATGGCACATCTAGTGGTTAAAGCATGTTATGGAATTATATTATTTTATTATTTTTCACAAAAATGAAACCATCAATAGCAAAAACAGAATTAACTGTCATTAGTAAACCACTCAAATAAAAAGATCATAAGTGGTTTTGTTTTACATATATTTTAAGGATAATAATAGCAATGTAACACTGTCTATGACACTTACTGTAGCCTATAACACTGATTTGAAAAACATATAGAAAAAACGAATTCACCGCCCTTAATACAGTATTTAAATATACATTTCAGGTGTGCTGTTTTGTTTAGATCATTAACATCTGGAGCTCTTTTAATGTCCTTTTTCATTACTGTTACACCAGGTCTTGTCAAAACCTTTATTCCATATTCAATCCATTTTCAGTTTTTAAAGATATTACTGATTTTCTTTGAATAAAAGAATGTATACTGAGTTGAGAGAATAGTCAGGGGATTTGGGTGATGGGAGACACATCTATGGATTCAGAATTTCAATAGCTTACTGTTAAATGACAGATATACCTTTCTGTCTGTGATGTTTTACAAATCAGATATTAGAAGTAAAACATGTGAAATAATATACCAATATCCTGTACAATTATGTGAAAACATGAGTAAAACTACACATCTTCAGATGTTATACATACACAAGTGTCCTATATAATACAAAGTTATTATGGCTGTGTGCACCTTGTGTGCCTAGTGGTTCCCGGTTGTCTTTTCCTTCCGTTTTCACATCCTCACAAGGACCCTCCCCTGTCCAGTGTTTCCAACTGTGTTGCGTTATACTCAGGGGTGCACATAACTTTCGCAGTGAGGTACTCATATGAGTACCTGGGGCCTCATGTATAACGCCGTGCGTAGGATTGACGTGGGAAGGTTGCTTACGTAGTAGAAATCCGAAAAATAGGTCCATACATTTTCCGCCACTTTCCGATTCACCAAACATTGCGTACCGGCGAGGAAAGTGCGTATGGCACTTCCTACGCCTGTTTCCATTTATAAATCACAACGGACTCGAAATGCGGTGCAGCTTTTGCGGGCTTCACGTAACGCCCATATTTGCCTATAAATAGTCAAAGAAACGCCCATTCATTCATTCATTCTGACTGACTGCTTGAAGAAGATCGCAGGAAATGACGACAGAACAGCTAAAAAAAAACATCTTACACCGTGTCAGATGTTGGTTATTTTGGGGAGGTCGAGATAAATCATATTGTTTGGTGGATGCAGTTTGAACCAGAGTAGCAGCATGGAGGTCGGATCGTCACCAAAATAAATAAATAAGTGGTCCGAAAAAAGTTAATGACAAAGAAAATCCACATAGCCTTCCTCAGGCAGTGTGTTTGTACCGGGGACAGGAGACCCCCCCTTGATGAGAAACTGTAAGAAATGATCGGGGAATCCCTCCGGAGAGGAGTCATGACGACTGGATCTGAATTATGTGTTAGTATTCGGTGGTTTGTGTGCGCAGCGTCTCCACTGCAGCCTGTGCATCTCAACCCTCCCTCCCTCCGCAGCAACTCTATATCCACCAGTTAAAGTAAATACAACTAATGTGTTGTGTTATATTAGCTGTACAATTGACCACATATGGTGCTCTTAGTTTCCATACCTCCTGTGTTTTACGAGCGACTTATCAAGTCTTGGCAAACGGCATAAAACACGATTACACGTGATATAAAACCATGCTCGTATCTACAACCTATAGAAATGCAACACGGCGTCAGTTTAGACGTAATTCAGTCCTCCTGCTTACCGCATCATTTATGAGAAAACATTTCATAACATTAACACAACATACTCGAGGTGGTTTTAAATAACATATCCGTATTTATTTATTTCTCCAAGTTATGTGTTTGTGTGCACTGAGGTGTCTCAAACAGGCGTTTGTTTAATCATTTTAAGATTGGCTTTAATCAATGTTTGAAAATGAATTCTTCATATATGATAAATGAGAGGTAACATTTTATTTATGGTATTATTTCCACATATTTCTCTCCATTCTTCCTTCTGCCAACGGTGTCGCAGTTTCTCGTCTCTCACGTTTTTGTGCTTAGTGCGTACGCATGGGTTAGAGTTTGCGTGGAGGACAGCACGGTTTCCCATCAAGTTACTATTTTATAAATCGCAAACATTGCGTAGAAACTGGCGTACGCCATTTTTTGAGCGTATATCGCTTTATAAATGAGGCCCCTGGAGTCAGTGTTTGGTACTCCAACTTCTGGCTCCGCTTATTTGATGAAGCCCTCTGTATCGCGAACGGCAACGGGGGGGGTGCTAGCGGAGTACTTCAGGAAAGTCGACGGGGGGAGTGCTAGTGGAGTGCTCCGTGACCACAGCGCGTGACCGTTGTGATCAGCTGTTTTAGCGCAGTTCTCCAGTGAAGGGGGGGAGTCTCCCTCCGCAGCCGGTTGGCGTAGTTTTGGCACAATTCCGCTGTACAGACCGACGTTAACAGCAGCCCTGTCTGTGCACACGGAGACCGACTCTGTCGTCCGGTGATCGAACCACCTTCTGGAAAAGCTTCACAAGTACCGAATGCGCTTTGTGACACAAGAGACGGTACGCGTTTCAGATTGTTGCCGCGCATGCGTACCTGCGTACCAGTTATGTGCACCCCTGGTTATACTCCTCTGCTTCCTTTGTCCTCCTTTCTCTGTCCTCATCTTCCGCGTTTCTCCTGTCCCTTGTCCTCCTGCTCACCTGTCTCTGGCCGCTTACAAAGCAGACATTTTGCATTATTGGCCAATCATGTGCTGTGGGGGTGTGTCCAGGTAATCACAGCTGTTTTACATCCTCTAATCACAGTCTCAAATATAAACAACATCATGAAACATCATGCTAAAACACAACACAAGGAAAAACCATGCAACAGTTATTTGAAATCACACAAAACTAATGTAAAGTATTTATTGATTAACACCAAAGTGAATTAATAAAAATTATGTAAAATAATTGAAGGCATTTACGTAAATATGTTTAAGCTTTTAGCACTGCTCGTTGCTGGATAAAATATATTTGATGTATTATTGCATTAATACTTAGACTTGTTCTGTATTTTGTTGTACTAGCTGCTGGCTGGAGCTCCGTTTGGAACAACGAGGAGTAAAACTATCCCCAAGGAGCATCTGGCTTCAGCCCAAGACCTGGACACCATCTGGTCTCTCGGGGTGAGTCTCTCTTTCCTTTTACTGTTCTGTCAATAGCACATTACTTACAGACACAATGGAGCATTATTCAAACATTACTTTTAATGCCTCCCTGACCTCTACTCCAAGGCCACCACCACCTTCCAGAAGATACACACCTAGAATAGTGAACTGGGCTGTAAAATCCCTAACATCCTGATTAAAATATCTACATACACATTTATGTTTAAGTGAATCAAATGTTTCCAGTGCATTGGCAGCTTTGCAGTCACATTTTCTGAAAGAGCAGCCCTCAATAGCTTTCCTGATATGAATTCAGGCAGAGCTTTGTTCCATAATGCTGTGAGGGCCTACTTAATAGAAATACCAATTGAATTGAATTCAGGTTTATATAAAGTATATCATGTTTGATAAGGCAATCTGCTTTTGTGATCGAGGTGTTGGAGGAAAGATCATGGAGTCACCTAAAACATTAGAATTCATCTTCTGCACACCATAAATATCAAGTGCAGGTTAAGTTTAACGTTCATTTATTTATTAAGCAAATTTCATGCACAAAGGCAATTCAAAGTGCATCACATAAGCATTACAAATAGACATTGTAAATACAGAAAATGCAGCAAGAAGTGCTGAAGTGCAATGATAAAACATATCAACCATAGTTAGATGACCTGTGGAAAAGCAGCATTAAAGAGAAAGGGTTTCAGCCTGGATGTAAAAGAACTCAGGGTTTGGGCAGACCTCAGATGTTCAGGAAGTGTATTCCAGGTCTGCAGAGCATAGAAGCTAAAAGCTGAGTAAACCCACTTCCAAAGATCTGAGAGATCTGGGTGGCTCGTAACAGAGCTGCATGTCTGACATGTATGGTGGTCCCAGTCCATTTAGCGCTTTACAAGTTAAAAGTACAATTTGGAAATGTATTCTTATGTTTTTGGAAGCCAATGCAGAGCTCTGAGAACGGGGGTGATGTGTTCTGCTCTTTTAGTTTTGTAAAAGTAGTTGTAAGGTAATGAAGTTTGGGTGTGTAGTTTATGCCATACCCTGAACTGGACCTGTGTGTGTGCATCTTACTGGATAATACATGATACATGATAATATAATAATAATAATAATAATAATCTGCTGTGAATGTGTGTTGTGTGTGTTTGATCTCAACAGGGCTACCTGCAGTACTCTGTGTTATTCTATGGTTACTATGGCAGACTGAGGAAGATTGGCAGTGCGGGGTACCGGTTGCCCCTCGCCTACTTCCTGGTTGGGATGGCGGTCTTTGCCTACAGTTTCATCGTCCTGTTAAGAAAGTAATCATTACACAAATTAAAAATCATACTGATGGGACAAGGACAATGTGATACTGTGATGGTTTGCCTGAAGTTGAGGACAAACAAACTAAAACTAATGAGAAGCCACTGCACCATTTAAAACTGAATAAATGAATGAGTGCCTGAAACCAATCAGTTGTGTGGCAACCACAGTCTGTGGTCTCTGTGACATCATATTTTATTTTTATGATGAGCAATTGTAAAGCTCAAAGGTGTCTCTCTATCTGTAGCCATCTTGGTTCCCAATCTATCTAAAAGGGTATCACTACTGGAGTTAAAGCGGGCCCAGATCACACAGCTGAGCAGATAGCAACACCTACCTGTCAATCAGTGGGACAATGCAAAACGGCAAGGCTTAATGTCATTAAAACCAGTGAGTTGTACGAAAATAAATAGAACAACATATATAGGAATGATAACTTCATAATTTTTGTGAAGGCCAAAGCTGAACTGAAGTTCGACTGATCAACTCTTTGGTCACCTAACTAGCATTACCATTCTACATTTTTTTAAATATATTGTATGGTTTGCTAACGTGCTCTGATTATTGAATCCTCCTTCAGAATGGCTAAGAACTCTCGTATGAGCCTGGCCAGCGCCTCCGATGAGAACTTCACGTTCTGCTGGAGGGTGTTCTGTGCCTGGGACTACCTGATCGGGAACCCTGAGGCTGCAGAGAGCAAAGGAGCCGCCATCGTCAACAACATCCGGGTCAGAGACACATGGACACATAGTGAACATCCAGTTAGACTTACATACGTCTGTATTCACTTTACAAGCGAAAACATTTATTTTTTTCTGTTCTGTCTTCGTGTATCTAGCACTTTTAATTCACAGAACATGTTGTGATTGATTGCTGTGAACTCACAGTGTAATACTTGGTTTGTATTCACAGGAAGCCATTGTTGAGGAGCAGGAAAAGAAGAAGGATACCAGTCTGTAGGTGTCTTTCTAACTTGTTTGTTCTTCTCCTTTTTGGACAACCCTTTGAATCATTCTCTAACCCAGTAGATTTACAGCACCCTGTGTTGCTCTTCAGTTGATACACAGTGATGTGCACTCATCCTGAACTGACAGTAAATCACTAATATGAGACGACAGAAGATATTAAAATTAGATACGCATGTGTCCTGTATCTCCCTGCATACCTCAGATATCACGTTAAATGTCATCTTCCACTCTGAAATACGGCTGTAAAAATATTATGTATCCTATAACTCAGCTCACATAGACAGTAGAGGAGAGTGCATTTTTCATTTACCTGAGTATTTATATTTTTTGCAGCAAATTATGTACAAATTAATGAATCAATAAATATAACCCTTTGATACAATATAAATAATTCAAAAAATGGCTTTTTGCCGATTAGTGGGTACACTGAGGCATTATTACTTGTATGTAAGTAAAATATCTGAGTACTTCTTCCATCCTGATAATGCATGCTAGGGCTTTTGAAAGGCTATATGAACAGAGGGTTGCAGTGGCAGCAAATATATAATATAAAACATTTTTGAAATGACGTGAACTTGCAGATGTCTGAAGAGGGAACATTTGCTCCTTCCCTGATGTGTGTGTGTGTGTGTGTGTGTGTGTGTGTGTGTGTGTGTGTGTTTCCTCAGGGCAGTTCTGATCAGTCTGCGGATCCTCGCCAACATCCTGGTCCTTCTGTCTCTGGCCGGCAGCATCTACATCATCTACTTTGTGGTGGACCGCTCTCAGAAACTGGAGCAGGAGAAGCCGGAGCTGACGCTGTGGGAGAAGAACGAGGTAGAAGAGCAGAGCGGACATCTTCTCATTACCATCAGTCTGATTATATTATTCAACAAACAATACAGAGGAATCAATACAAGTGGACACTGATCCAGTGTCAGTGACTCGTATTTCCATCATCTCTTATTGTACATAAGTCAGGCATTGTATTCATGGTGGCAAAATAATCCATTTCTGATTGGTCTAATTGAATATTTCAATATTAAACATGTGTTATTATAGCTCTGAGCCAGTGACAGCTGTATCATTACATTACATTACATTGCATTTAGCTGACGCTTTTATCCAAAGCGTAGTACATTCGACCAAGAAGATACAACCTTGAAGAAAACAGAATCATATAAGTACATCAGGTTTCATAGAGCCAAACATGTCAAGTGCTACTCAACTAGCTTATATAAGCCAGTCCTTTGTTAGTATATAAGTGCTCTGTTAGTAATTCTATCGCTCGAAGTGGAGTCGAAAGAGATGAGTTTTCAGTCTGCGCCGGAAGATGTGTAAGCTTTCTGCTGTCCTGATTTCAAAGGGGAGCTCATTCCACCATTTTGGAGCCAGGATAGCAAACCCAACACAAATGTTGGAAGGTTGAAGACCAGACGAGCAGCTGCATTCTGGATGAGCTGCAGAGGTCGGATGGCACATGCAGGTAGACCAGCCAGGAGGGAGTTGCAGTAGTCTAGGCGTGAGATGACGAGAGCCTGGACCAGAACCTGTGTTGTTTTCTGGGTCAGCTGGGGGCGTATCCTCCTGATGTTGTAAAGCGTGTATCTGCAGCAGCGGGTTGTAGCAGCGATGTTTGCAGTGAAGGACAGTTTGTTATCTAGGATCACACCCAGATTCCTTGCAGTCTGAGTCGGGGTAACAACAGAGGGGCCGATGTTGATTGTTAGGTCAAGAGTGGGACAATCTTTTCCCGGAAGGAAAAGCAGTTCAGTCTTGTCAAGGTTGAGCTTGAGGTGGTGAGCAGACATCCACTGAGAGATGTCAGCTAGACAAGCGGAGATGCGTGCGACGACCTGGGTCTCTGAGCGGGGAAAGGACAGAATTAATTGGGTGTCGTCAGCGTAGCAGTGGTATGAAAAACCATGTGGGCTAATGACAGATCCGAGCGAGTTTGTGTACAGAGAGAAGAGGAGGGGACCAAGAACAGAGCCCTGAGGGACCCCTGTAGTTAGTTGACAAGGGTCGGACTCGGACCCTCTCCAAGTTACCCTGTAGGTGCGGTCTTTGAGGTATGAGGTGAGGAGGGAAAGTGCAGAGCCTGAAACTCCAAGTTCTGATGATTCACCGCGTCAAATGCAGCAGACAGGTCCAGAAGGATGATGACAGAGGAGAGGGAGGCTGCTTTGGCAGTGTGCAGTATCATGTCTGTCCATCTGTCCTCCTATATCAGGAACACATGGAGGGAATTTCTTTAGATATTCACAAACGTCCTACTGGACACATGAAATATCTAATTAAATGTGCAATCAAAGGTCAAGGTCTATGTGACCTCAAAAAACATGTGTTTTGGCCATAACTAAAAAAGTTATATTATAATTATGATTTCTCATACATGTCTTAGTGTTGGCCTTTTGGACAGATATGGATGGTTTGCTTTCCTGTGACAGCAAGGTGGTCATTCTAATTGCATTATAGTCTATATGGCAATGTAAATGTATCTCCTAGTTATTCATAATTTAAATGTACTTTCTTTAAACAAAGTTCTATACCTCAAAGATATTTATTTTGAAATGAAATAAAAATGACTTAGTGGTAGAATAGGACATACAAAAATAAATAAACAGCATATCCTCATAATTTATTCTGACATATTTGTTATCTGTACACATTATGCTATCTTCACTCAATTTGTATTTATTAAAATGTCTGCTCATGGAGTTTAAATGTTCATTTGATGGTACTGCAATTCAGTTTAAAGGTCCCCCCCCCCCCCTCCCTGTGAGCCCAGTGTGCTCTGATTGGTCGGGACGTTGTGAATCGCGCTGAGCTCCGTGGAGGTGTGATTTCCTTGTTTAGCGATACACAGCCAAACACAGCCAAACTCATCCTGTGCACACACAAAGTCACAGCCGAAGTAAAAACAATAAGTGTGGCTTGATATTGAGTAAGAAAAAGGTTTATAGGTTGATAAACGCTGTGAGAATGGGTCTGCAGAGAGAATTTTGCCGCGATCCCAACGGTCTGTTATCAGCCTGCAGCCAGGGAGGAGAAATCAGCAGAGCTGCCTGCACTGAGTGTGTGTGTGAGGAAGTCCGTGGATTGGTCAATTTGGACCAATCAGCGGGGGCTTAACGTAACGGCTCCACGGATTGGCCCATTTGGTTCCGGGTACCGCATGACCGTATCGCGTCATAGTTCTGGGCGTGGCTACTGGCCATTCCTACGTCACAGTACTCAGGAAGTAAACAATGGACAATGACGTATTGGGGAGGTATTTTCTGTGTTAGAGTTTTACTCCCTACAGGGTGTACTTTGAGGGTTTTGACTCTGCACACCGTTTACATGCATAAAAACCTTCATAACACACAAGGGGACGGGTAATAACCGGAAAATCATGACATGGGCCCTTTAGGTAAGTGCTGAGATGAAATATTTTGTCTCACCAAGAGAGGACTGAGCCTGATAAATGAAGATCTTTGAAGACCTTTGCTGAGAGGCAGAGCATCTGTATATTGTATAATCACTTTTCAGTTGAGATCTGCTTCTGTGTCTTCATGCTCCCCCTCCCTCCAGGTGAGTGTGGTGGTGTCTCTCATCACGATGATCGCTCCGTCTGCCTTTGAGCTGGTGGCTCAGCTGGAGATGTACCACCCCCGAACCTCGCTGCGCTTCCAGCTGGCCAGGTACTCCGTCACTCTGCCTGATGCAGCACTAATCACTATCACACACTGTATAATGCATCACAGGTCCTACCAACATGTGTCATATGTTTCTGTGTTTACAGGGTGCTAGTTTTATACCTGGGGAATCTCTACAGCCTCATCATTGCCCTCCTTGATAAGGTCAACAGTATGAGCTCTGCTGTGAGTATGGAAGCTGAAGAAATACAAGTTTTTTTTTATCCTTTTAAACATGTTTCCACAAACTGATTTAAGTTATTCAACATATTCAACAACTTATATACTAACTAAGCACTCATATACTAACTAAGCACTTATATA
>CALSBZ010041832.1:83587-112553 GCA_943591055.1 Gobionotothen gibberifrons
AGAGAAATGAAATAATTCAAATGATGAAACAGACATTTAAAGGGTTACATTCCTGACAATGATTGAATGTTTGGTAGTTTTGAGTACGTTAGAAGTTGTTTATGTGATTCATGAACAAAAAAGTAGAAAAAGATATTGATGTATGATGATTTAATAGCAGTAGTTTGGGGCGTGTACATTTTTGCCACAAAGGTGTCCAGAGGTAGTATCTGACACTACGTACAAAATAATAATGCAGTCAAATACATTTAGTTGCTAATCTTTGACACATCCAAGACTCTAATAACCACCAAAGTTCCATCCGCCTACTAATTATTATATTGCAAAAAATTCATTTTTTGTGTTTTTTTTAAAGAGAAATTAAATAATTCAAATAATGAAACAGGCATTTAAAGGGTTAAAATCCAGATTATTATAAATTATTGAATGTGTGGTAGTTTAGAGCATGTTGGAAGTTGTTCAAGTGATTCATGAAAAAAAAAATTGATGTATGATGATTTAATAGCAGTTTTTATGGGCGTGTACATTTTTTCCCACGAAGGGGTCCAGAGGGTGCAAAATGCATCACGAGAGTATACAAAACATGTAAGAGTAAACGACAATGGATTTTAAAAAATTGACTCAAAAGAAGACTTCTTGCAAAAATCCATGCCAAAAGCTGTAACACAGCTGAAATGATCACCACATAAAAATAAAAGGAGGGCACAAGGGTTGCACACACATGTTCCGTGCTTTCCAATAGTTTAAAATAGTTTTATTCCACTGTTAAATAACCTGTTCAATACAAACATGCCATGTAATTATAATTGTCACCATATATGATGAAGGAGCTCTTTCCTCCACCCTTAGGTGTGGATGTGTTTATATTTGTTGTAATTGTTGACTAATTTAAAGTCCTAAATGTGTTTCAGTGGTCAAGAGAAGATTTATGACATCATCTCTGAGACGGTGGCCAATGACTTCCCGCTGTGGTTCAGTAAAGTGATGAGTTACGTCACCAGCCCTGTTGTAGTGCTGCCTGCACTGCTGCTGCTGTTGTAAGACACACACACACACACACACACACACACACACACACACACACACACACACACACACACACACACACACACACACACACACACACACACACACACATACACACACACACACACATACACACACACACACACACACATACACACACATACACACATACACAACACTAAATATTAAGATTCCTTTTTTGACGTTTGTCCCTCTGTGTTTCAGCATGCTGATATATTATCTCCAGGCCATAGCCAGATCCCTCAAATTCACCAACAACCAGCTGAGGATACAGCTACAGACGGTGAGTTCCTGAGTTTCATTCTCACACTGAGGCCCCGTCCACATGGAGACGAAACGGGTGTTATCCTCTATAGTTCTTTATTGTATGAAGGGTTCGTCCACTCGAGGCTGTAACGGAACTGTGGAAACAGAGCCCTCAAACGATAACGCATCCCAAGGTGGGAAGGTCTGGTAACGTAACGCTTGCGGCACCGTGTGTACGCCCTAAACGATCATAGCCCCGCCTCTCCTGCTCACCCCCGTGTCACCCACGTCATTGCTGATGCGTTTCGCCAACAACAACAACAATGGCGGATCACAGGGTTGCGTTCATGCTCCAGACGCTACTAACCATGCTACAGATGTTAGTGCAACATCTACAGCTCCTCGACCACAACCATCAGCAACAAGTGGACATGGAGAACTACATGAACTACATGTTGCTAAATCCACCGCGGAGAATAACCAGAAGGGCAACCAGGCAACCATGGCAACCATGCTCGGGGGGTCTTATTCGCTGCTTTTGGTGTATTTTGTGGCGGAAGTACAGCGCCACTTACAGGCCCGGCATATGTACTACAGCGTCTCCAGCGGGTCGAGCGGTCTCGTGTGGACGGACACGTTTCTTGTGCCGATTCCGTATGGACGGAAGACTTTTTTGTAGGGATGCTCCGATCGATCGGTCACCGATCGAGATCGGCCGATACTCACTCTCCCCCGATCGATCGGTGCTCTCTAAACATGCCAATCGCGAGAGCCGATCGCATGACGTAAAATACATCACACTTTTCTCTGTGCGCGGCAAAACAAGCTCGCCAAAATGGCTTCACCGGTCTGGCAGTATTTTAAGGTGTCCGAAAAAGACAGTAAAATAGCGGAATGCAACGTGTGTGAAGCAGAAATCCTGCAGCTCCGCCCGCCGGACCGGTGAGCGGAGCGAAACACACAAGAGTTAGACCTAGCACACTTAGCTATTGTATCTACCTCTGGAACAAGCTAAACTAGTTATGAATCTATTTATTCTTCGGGTCACTCATTAGTGGATCAGTGAGCTGCGTGAGATACTGACAGGCTGTCAGGAGGGAGAGAGGGGGGAGGGAGAGAGGAGAAGAGAGTGCTTCCGCTCATTTCTCCCGTGTTATTCTCCAAAGTGAATGTAAACTTGAATAATGTACATCATTTGAATGTAATAATTAAGTTGATTGTTTGTGGAAGCTCCAGTGAATGAGCCCCATTAACTGAGTTTTAAACATCACTTTAAATGGAAGATTTAAAGTAATGTTTAAATCTTCCATTTAGGCCCCGCCCACTCCATCGGATCGGCGATCCTTATCGGCCGATACCGATTCCGGCGATCGGCGATCGGCCCCAAAATTGGCGATCGGAGCATCCCTACTTTTTTGATAGATTTTTTTTCGGCATGTGTACCGAGAAGGGCAGAATTAGAACACGTTCCGACCCTCTCAATCATAGCACACGTGGCCTTATATTACAGATGTACATTTTAGAGCTAGATATATATTTGTTTTACTTACTGACCAAATATACGCATATATATTTTTGATGGATCCATTTAATGTTGTCCTTCAAAATGTTATATCAATACCAATAATATATATTTATATTTTAATTAGAAACATGATTAAGGTGAATATTTCCTTTAATCTCTTTAGGAACGGACAGAGGACAAGAAGAAGGTCTTCCAGTTGGCTGCAGGTATCTCTGGTGTTTTTGAGATCTGTGTGTGTTCTGGTATTTCTTGTAGTGTTTTGACCTTCACTCTTTAACCCACCTCAGCGAGACTGCAGGCTCCAGAGGCCGACAAGAAGCCGGATCAGCAGGAGAGCGACGTCACCAGCCAGGAGGCCTCCATCCACACTCCATCACCCCAGCGAAATGACAGCATCACAGAGTTTAACTCTCCAGTTCACCGTGGTAACAGCATCCGCACGATCACCCAGTCAGCGTCCCGGGCGGAGCTGAGCAGAGGGGGTGTGGCGGGGTCCGTCCGGAGTCCAGCAGTCACCATCCTGCCTAAACACAGACCGCCGGAGCACACCCCCAGCAGGTCTGACACACAGCAGTTCAGCCAATCAGGGCGACCCTAAGACCTCATTTTTTATTATTATTATCATCAGTGTTTCCCACATAATTTGATTCTATTTGTAGGGGCTCCGTGAAGGTATTTCGTGTTCGGGATCATTTGTTTTTTGTCTAACATTGCTTCGTGCAAGTGACAATTGTTGTCGTCTTCTCTGTGAACGTTTTTATCGCTGTTCTTTTGCCATTTTGAGATTTAAATTTCCAGCGAAATCTAAGCCAGGAAGTGTTTTAGCACACCACGTGGCGCATCTGAACGAATCACGTTGTCAGAAATTGACATCAGCCAATGAGATTTCGTGGGGGGTCGCCAGTGATTTTGGGGGTCGCGGGCTGAAAAGTTTGGGAACCCCTGGGCTATATCATGCAATCGAAAGTGAAACTTAAAGGTCCCATGTCATGCTTTTCCAGTTATTACCCGTCCCCTTGTGTGTTATGAAGGTTTTTATGCATGTAAACGGTGTGCAGAACCAAAACCCTCAAAGTACACCCTGTAGGGAGTAACACTCTAACACAGAAAATACCTCCCCAAAACGCCTCGTGGGAGATACGTCATTGTCCATTGTTTACTTCCTGGGTATCGTGACGTAGGAATGGCCAGTAGCCATTCCCAGAGCTATGGCCGCACCCTCTGCCAGCCTTTCACGAAACAAAGCTTCCCAAACCTTTCAGCGATTCATGCCGGATATGTAGCCTACAGCGTAGGGCACTGAAGAACGATATGTCATATTTATTATGCTACACAAACATTATATTGCAGTTTTGGTGTCGTTAACTCCGTTATCTAATATGCAAAGACTGCAACTCCAACAAGCCGTTTAGGACAGAGAGTGAATACCGGGGGAATACACATACTTTACAGAGATGCTGTATGAGAAACCGATGTGAGTTTGGAAAATTGCACAGTATAAATCTATTTTAGTATACCTCAACAAAGGAATTCTGATCAGTAGAAATGGCCATGACATGGGAGCTTTAACCTCGCTCCATTGCGGAGATATTCCTGTGAGAGTGCGGAAAACTGAAATGTATTTATTTATTTAAAATGTGAAATGTTACCAATATACTCACGGACCACTAGGGGGCGCGCACGGACACCCGTGGTCCGCGGACCACACTTTGAGAAGCACTGGGCCTATGGTGATTATTTTTTTGCCGCACACACTGAATAGAAAAATAGTCTGAGCATGTGCAGTGTAGTTCTCATTCGTAATACTCCGTTCGATGTCTCACTATGGGATGCGCCTCATCCATGAGCAATCAGAAGCATCTATGTCATTACGCCAATCCTGATTGGCCGGTGATCTTGACGCCTACGTCATTCAATCACCTCTTCTCGCTTCAGAGCACATCTCGAATATCAGGAGCCGGGCTAGCTAACACAGTCCAACAGACGGATAAGCTGACAAGCAACCTTCGGTCGACGGGCGCTCGCCGGCTACCTGGATATTTTCTTCCACGAGAAGACTGTCGGTACTAACGTCCGTTAGTACTACAATCGACCTCACCGTTTTCTTTTTTCTTCGGAAATCGAGAAGGTAAGGTTTTGATTCAAGCTAGCAGCACACCCACTGCTAGCTTACCTTCCTCGCGACACCACGTGAGCGAGGACACTTTTTCTTTTCTCTCACACCAGAGAAGAATAAGATTAAGTAAGAATATTAACACACCAGTTAATATTCTTCGGGAATAAATCTTACACCGTCGTCTTTTCTCCGGATTAACGACAGGTTGGACAAGATTTTTTTCTCAATGACGCACCTGCTAAGAGCGCGTCCTTCCCACGTCGCCTTAATGGCGAACAAGTTGGACACGTCTCTCCCTCACACCAGAGGAGCAAACGCGCCGGGGGCTCGAGCTTGCCGCTGCGGGTTGAAGATGTCGGACACAGACGAACACCAGGTCTGCTCGTCCTGCCTCGGGCTGCAACATGCCCAGGAGGCTGTCGACAACCCCGGCTCATGCGCGCACTGTGCACAGAATTTCGGCCAGCAAGCGAGGAAAAAGAAGCGGGCAGCATGACAGCTCCCCCTTCTTCCCTCGGTGACGGCGCTGGAAGGTTCCCCAGCTCCAGATGTGTTCCCACTGCTTCGAGAGATGCCTCAACGCCATCCTCAAGTGCACCCAAACACATCTTGTCATTACATTGTTCTGTTTTCTTCAATAAAACATTTTCCCAGACCGAGGGCGCAGCTCAAAAAAATGAAAGAAAAAACAATAAAAACAATGAAACCAATAAACAGCCTGCCATTCGTTCCCCTTTTGAGAGCAGCCTCTCTCAAAAGGCGGACAATGAGCGGGTCTGTGAAGGCACCGCCGCTTCGCGCATGCGCGGTGACGTCTGGGGCTGTGAGGCCGCCACCGTCACGTGTAGACGCCGGGTCGGCCAGGGTTGTAATGGCACCTCCATCACGCGCATGCGCAGTGTCGGTGGGATTTGCCAGACCGGGCTACCTCCGTGTGCAGACACTAGAGGTCCCCGTAACACAACAAATAGAGACTCAGAGGACAGCAGAGGTGACATCTCCACTGGCTCTAAGGAGCGAACAGTGGGAGACGCTCACAATGTCTGCTTGGGTGTTAAAAACAGTTACTCTGGGCTACAGACTCCAATTCGCTGTCATCCCCCCTCGCTTCTCGGGCATTCTGTATTCACAAGCCCAAGGAGAGTCAGCCCAAATTCTAGAAAGAGAGATTCTCTCGCTTCTAGAAAAGAAGCAAACATGTTCTCTTCAGATCATGCCTGCGGTTACTGGGGCTCATGGCGTCAGCCATTCTGGTCGTACGGCTGGGACGCTTACACATGAGAGAGTTTCAGCGCTGGGTAGCCGCTCTAAAACTAGACCCCGCGCGTCATCGCGCGCGGAGAGTGAGAGTTACGGCGAGGTGCGTAATGGCACTGCGCCGCTGGCTACACCCGACTTTTCTAGTACGGGCGTACCGATGGGGGTTGTCCTTTCACGGAAGGTGATCACCACGGACGCATGTCTGACAGGCTGGGGAGGTATTTATGAGGGTCGTCCGGTGAGACCTCCAGCGGATGCACATAAATTACCTGGAGCTCTTAGCGGTGTTTCTCACCCTAAGACGCTTTCTGCCTTTCCTCAGAGGACACCATGTCCTCGTGAGGACGGACAATACGACCACAATATCGTATATAAACCGACAAGGGGGTTTGCGCTCTCTCCAGTTACACATGCTGGCACGCAAACTGATCTTGTGGAGCTGCGGCCGTCTCCTCTCTCTGAGAGCGACGCAGTACCAGGGGTATTGAACCTCGGGGCAGACTTACTGTCCAGAGGTGTACCACTATATGCAGACTGGACTCTACATCCAATGATTGTGAGCCAGCTGTGGGTTTCTTACGGCCGAGCCGCGGTGGATCTGTTCGCATCAAAAGAAAATGCTCACTGTCAGCTTTTCTTTTCAATGTGCGATCAAAACGCACCATTAGGCGTGGACGCGCTCGCACACGTTTGGCCTCTGGTCCTTCTGTATGCGTTTCCACCCCTGGGCCTGATACCCTAAACTCTGGCCAGAGTGAGGGAACAGCGCCACACAATGATCCTGATAGCTCCGCACTGGCCTGCAATGTACTGGCTAGCGGAGATTTATCAGCTGCTGTGCGGTCAACCGTGGCAGCTCCCCCAGCGCAGAGACATACTGTCTCAGGCGGGGAGGACGATCTTTCACCCACACCCGGAGCACATGGCCCTATGGGCATGGCCCGTGAGTGGTACAATCTGAGTACAGTGGGTCTCCCACAGAAGGTGATTACCACTATTCAGAGTGCGAGAGCTTCCTCCACCAGGTCTCTTTATGACTGTAAGTGGAGGGTGTTTGAGGAATGGTGCCTTCAAAAAGTGCACACCTCTTTTCAATGCCCTGTTGGAGTGATTTTATCATTTCTACAGGACCTGATTGATAAACACAGAGCTTTCTCCACGATTAAAGTGTACCTACATGGCATGCTGCTATTGCTGCATGCCATGTAGGCTTTGAGGGTAAGACGGCCAGCCAGCATCCTATGGTCTGCCGTTTTATGAAGGGAGCTCGCAGGCTCCTCCCTGTCTCCAGGTCACTGGTGCCCTTATGGGACTTGACACTCAAGACAGTGCTGTTACTGGCCCTGGCATCCGCCAAGCGAGTAAGTGACATTCATGCGCTCTACGTACATCCTTCATGCACTCAGTTCGCCCCAGGGCAAACAAGAGTTTTGCTGAAGCCCAACCCGGCCTTTGTACCTAAGGTGGTTGGTTCATGTACCCCAATTGACATTGAGGCATTTCCTCCGCCGCTGTGTCCCTCCGGGGAACAGCAGCCGAATTTGCTGTGTCCAGTTCGTGCTTTACACACCTACATGGATAGGTCAAAAGAGTTTCGTCGTAATGACCAACTCTTTGTATCATGGGCTAACCCTCATAAGGGCAAGCCCGTTACTAAGCAACGGCTCTCCCACTGGATTGTGGAAGCGATTGCTTTGGCCTATACGAGTCTGGGTCTGCAGGCACCTTCGGGTTTGCGTGCTCACTCGACTCGCGGTATGGCTACATCCTGGGCTTTGTTCAAGGGTGTTTCCATTCAAGACATTTGTGCAGCGGCAAGCTGGTCCTCGCCGCTCACTTTTGTCCGCTTTTACAGGCTAGACGTCTCTACTCCCAGTGTGGCCCGAGCAGTGCTCGGCCCCCTGCTGAGTTAGAGCTCTAACTGTTAAGTCCTGGTTGGTCTTGGTGACTTTCGAGATAAGCTCGTCTGACAATACGGGAGCTACAATATCCCATAGTGAGACATCGAACGGAGTATTACGAATGAGAACTATAGGTTACTTACGTAACCCCAGTTCTCAGAGTAATATGCAGTGAGATGTCTCACCAGACGGCCCTCCTTGCTATGGTGAAGCGAGAAGAGGTGCTTATTTTGAATGACGTAGGCGACGTGGCGCAAGCTACTTATAGGGGGTGGATTCCCTGACGCTGGCGTCAAGATCACTGGCCAGTCAGGATTGGCGTAATGATATAGATGCTTCTGATTGCTCATGGATGAGGCGCATCCCATAGTGAGACAACTCACTACATATTACTATGAGAACTGGGGTTACGTAAGTAACCTATAGTTTTTACAGCACCCATTCACTTAGACCAGGGGTCTGCAACCTTTTTGGCCAAAAGAGCCATTTTTCCCCCTTTTCCACCAATCTTTTTTGTCTGGAGTCGCAAAACATATTTGATAGCTTGATAGCCTATATTACGGTGACCCTGAAGTGCAAGACCACAGCATTTCAGAAAACACTACAGCATTTCAGAAAACACCACATCATTTCAGGAAACACAACAGCATTTCAGAAAACACTACAGCATTTCACAAAACGCTACAGCATTTCAGAAAACGCAACAGCATTTCACAAAACGCCACAGGATTTCACAAAACGCCACAGCATTTCCGAAAACACTACAGCATTTCACAAAACACTACAGCATTTCAGAAAACACCACAGCATTTCAGAAAACACAACAGCATTTCAGGAAACACAACAGCATTTCAGAAAACACAACAGCATTTCCGAAAACTGGCAGCAAAAACAACCAATCACAGCAGTGCTTCTCTGGCTGGCTCTGTCCAATCACAAACAAGAAGTGTTCTCCCTAAGGAATACCCTTTCCGTCCAATGTGAAATGCTGTGGTGTTTTGTGAAATGCTGTTGTGTTTTCTGAAATGCTGTGGTGTTTTGTGAAATGCTGTGGTGTTTTGTAGTGATAGCGAGATGAAGCCTTATGAAGCTTTGAAGCTTTCCAGCCAATTGGTTCGCAAAAGGGTTCATCTCATGAGGCTTCATCAATAGGCTTGTTTGAGACGCGTTGCGGCTCGCCTCGAAAGTAGACGAGAGTAGCCGATCGCAGCCGGGGGAGGTCTCAAAAAGCTCGCCTGAAGTCGGACAGCTCGGAGTCGGCTTCGTCTTCTTCTTCTTCTTCTTCTTCTTCTTCTTCTTCTTCTTCTTCTTCTTCTTCGCCTTTTTCTTCTTCTTCTCTCGGTTTTTTGGCGGATTGCAAACAACTTTAAGGTGCATACCGTCACCTCCGGAGTCGGCTTGACTCGGTTTGCATTTATAAAGAATGTACACATATGTTTAATCGTTAATGTCAGATATGTACTAAGTAAATACATTTGTTCCTGCTCAAGATTAGATTCAACTTTATTGTTATTGCACATATTACAGGTACTGAGACAACGAAATGCAGTTTAGCTTCTAACCAGGAGTGCAACAAGCAGTAAAGTGAAAAGTAATGTACACAATCTACAGAATAAAATATAGAATGAATTGAATGATGAATAAACAGTGAGGGGTACAGTATGAATACACTATACACAGCAGCCTGTGAGCAGTATGAACAGTGTGTATGAATATGCTAAGATATATAAAGTATGAAAACGGTAAGCAGTGCAAGTATAGTATACAATATATAGATATTAATTTCATGATGATAAACATTGTGGAACAATGATGAAAAATGTGAATGGAAGTGGCGACGTAAAACTGACACAAAACAACAACAAACTTTTGCCGAGCCAATTGGAGAGTTTCATCAGCAGCACGTGGTAAAAACCACCAATGAGCGCTCAGCTCGAGATACCAGCGAGACGTTTCCATCAAGCATTTCGCTTCCGCAACCCGTGGAGAGGAACTGCGGCGCCTCGCCTCGCTCTCAAGGCTGCGGGCGTCTTTGTCCCGCGAGATTTCAACGTCTCATGTAGGCGAGCCTCCAGAACAAGTCGGACAAAATGACTAACCATCATGCAACGCACAAGCAAGACGTTGATCGCAACTGCGCAGGTCTTGCTTGTCTCAAACAAGCCTATTGGTAAGTGGTCTGCCCTCGCTCAAGGGAAAGCCTCCAGCTTGACTTGAGACCGCCCCCGTTTTAAATAAATGTAATTATAATGAAGCCAGCTGCAATGGATCATTGATCCACCAGGGGGTGCAGTGGGGTTCCACACTGGTGCTCATGTGAAATAAAGTCTGATACTGTACAGTACGCTGGATGTACAGCGGTCAGCGGAACTTAATGTACTGTAGTCGAAAAAAACGAACGGGAGGAAATGCAGCCCGGCTCTCGATTTTTAATCCTAAATTAAGCATCATCTTAAACTCATTATGAACGTCAGTAATTCACTACAAATATGTATATTTTTAATGGAGCCTCGACGGTGTAGCGGAGGGATATTGCTAAGCATGAAGGGTGTTCCCCATAAGGAGCAAGTCGCTGCAAATTATCCCGTTTATTACATGGCCAAATTCTCAACAAAGTAACGACATGACTCCCAATATTAATTGAAATGCTTTTATGGATTTAGAAAATGTTTTTATTGATTTAAAAAATAGTTGTATGTATTGATATAAATTGACATGCATCCGCTAAGAAAAATAGTCCGTTGTGACATCGCGTAAAACAGATTTCGACTTGTTACATTAATTGCTTATATCCACACGCCTCTTCTCCTCATATTCACTACCTAAACTAGTTATAAATATGTTTATTTGTACTGTCGGCCGGGTCACTCATTACTGGATAAGCTGCTGCATGAGACAGCTGCCCGAAGAGAGGGAGGAAAAAGAGAGGCTCCGTGTATTTTATATATTATAGGCCTATAGAGTCGTTATTCATTTGTTTTAAAGCTCAATAAATAACAAAGAAGACCTTTGACCGGCACTTTTATAATTTTGTCCGGAAGATTTCAACTTTAATACACGTTGACTGGCGAAAAACTCTGCCCGGTTCCCTCTGTCCCCAACGTGGAGAATAAACAGAAGGGCAACCATGACAACTATGCTTCTTCGCTGCTTTTGTGGAGGGAGTTACAGCGCCAGTTACAGGCCCGGCATATGTACTACAGCGTGTGTGTCCCAAGGCCTGGCTGGAAGGCCTGGAATGTCGGAAGAGAAAGACGTGAATCCAGGAATGTGGACAGCTGGAATGCGGAAATGGAGGCGTTCTAACAGATTTATGCATATTCGACTAATCACTCCCCTTCTAAACTTTTTTTTTTTTTTTTTTTTTTACTGACCTATTGGAATGATTTCTTAATTTAGGCTATTTTTTACAACGTCTGTTGGAAGGCTTTATTAAATTACTATGAATATTTGGGCTTAAATTAATTGCCATTTTTTAAACTCAGACATTTATCCCTAACATTATCCCTGACGTTGTCATACCATTTGAACAGAGCCCCCCAATTACCCCCAATTACGCCCCACATACCCCCAATTATTTAATATAATTTGCCCTTCACCTTAAATATCTAAAATAATGCATTAGAAGACTAAAGCCCTGTAAATAACCATTGCTCTTGCACAATCCATGCCCCTTTTAGGACTGTCCCACATTAGGCAAATCATACTGTTGACAGTGTTTTCTGATTTATGGAGTGATAAAAAGAGATTTCTTGACTTTACTTTAAGTATTTCAATGTTTTGCTACTTTGTTATTGTACTCCTCTACAGTTCAGAGGTAAATGGTATTTAATACCTTTAGTTACTTCACAGATGTGGATGAATGATGTGAAATATAACCAAGTCTTAAATCAGACTTTAGTTCCACCTGGAGTAAATTAACAAGCTTCCCTGCAGTATACAAAGTCATTCAAACTAGCTGCACCTTTACCAGCTTTGAGAACACTTTCATGATCAATCATTATAAAACATATCATATATATTATTCTGAAATGGACCAATCTGCACAATCACTACTTTTACTGTCGCTACTTTCACTATATTTTAATGATAATACTTTCACTTGAGGAACATTTTGAATGCAGGACTTGTACTGTAACAGAGTATTCCTACACTCTGATACTTCTACTTTTACTCAAGTACAAGATCTGACAGGCCGACAGGCAGGAAGACTCGAGCATACAGCTCACGCTTCATATATTAAAAAATAAGCAGGGAAAGGTTAGTGTGCAATGTGCTCCATCTGTATCAAAGACTACATTTATTAACTACATTATCTCATTTAGCTGTAGCTTTTATAAACAACAAAACATACGTATTGTTCAGTCGTTGAACCAGGGACCCTGCGGTCGTGAGTCAACTGCTTTCCAGCTGAGCCACAGCACACACACTAAATCTCCCTGAAAACACTAGACCATATTTAGTCCTGTATTTATTCATTTACTTATTCATGTTTTTATTCCAACATTTATTTATGCTTGTATCCATTTATACTTATGACATGTTCCGACCTCTATATAAGTGAGGGTCTGAGCTCTCTTAATTCCATCGTGTCACCAGCAGGCCCGGGTACAGGAGGGGTAATATGATTCTTATTATACATCCATGAGCGTTGTGGTTCAACGGTTCAACCGATCTGAATCACTTCCTGAATCAGTCACGTGGTATTGACAGGCAGCGAGGCTTCGTTTGTCATCGATGACGTCACTGGCCCAAAACGATACAAGCCTCGAAACAAGCTTCACAAGAAGCTCCGGGGATTACTCGACACACGCTCCGAAGCCTCGGCGCAATACGTAACATCACTAGTGTTTTGTGAAATGCTGTGGCGTTTTGTGAAATGCTGTGGTGTCTTGCACTTCAGGGCCACCGTACTATACAGTTGTATATATTGTTACATCAAAGACAACAACTACAGTTTTTTTGCATTTACTATTTATTACATTATAGAAAACTGTTTACCTCTAATAAGAAACAAATAACTCATATAAGGAGAATAAAAGAAAATACACAAGCCTACTTTAAAATAAATCAACACAGCACTTGGAGAGTCCTCTGCATATTGAATATAAATAAAATGGGCCCACTTTGAAATAAATAAAACATATAGCTGCACCCTAAAAAGAGTTAACTGATTGAATTATGAAGATCGTCAGCTGTCTTCCTCTTCCGTGTTTTTCCTCCAATACGTGAAGGCTGCAGCACCTTTGACAACTTCTCTCCACATATCAAACATAGCGGTAAACCAGCATCGTTTGCTGTGAAAGCAGATAACTCTGTCCACGCAGAATTAAACCCTCTGTGTTCCTCCCATACTTTTATTTTCTTTGATGTATCCATAGTTGGCTCATCGAGCCGGGGGTCAGGTTATTCACCTGCAAGAAAAGGCGCTGGTGCGGGACCGTAGCAGAATATGACGCATATTTTAGTAGACCTAATTAAAACCGTTTTTTATTTATGTGTCACAGTGGGTGTTTCTCAATCTCGAGTACGCTTGCTTGGTAGAACATGTCTTCCGAGCGTCTTGCTTCAGAAGCGAGGCAAGAATACTTCCTGGCATTCGGAAAACAAAGAGTGGAACAGGCTAGCAAGTGTGCAGGTGTGCTTCATATGAGAGGCCCCGCCTTACATTTTCCGCCACAGATTTCGGGAAATTGGTCCGTGCGCAAAGCATTGTGGGGATTTTAAGACCGTGGAGTCTACACATGTGCAGCCTCGAAATTTCTCCAAACGAAGTACGCCGGGCTCGGTAGAATTCCAAGTATGCTGGACATTGGAACAGTACTTCGACGGCACTCGATGACGTAGTATGCTTGAAATAGTGGCTCTGGAGCAGCTTTACTCGCGATTGAGAAACACCCAGAATCACCTCAAAATACAAGATACGAAACATTTTCAACCGTGCAACAAAATATAAATATTCCGACAAATATTTAAATTGTATTTCCTTCTTATTTTTGTCTAAGCTCAAGGGAACCAGAGCAGAGGGCTTAAAAAGCTGCATGCGGCTCGAGAGCCACGGGTTGCCGACCGCTGACTTAGACAGTGAGAGAGAGGGGCTAGATCGGGGCTTGACCATAGGGCTTGACCCACGTCGCTCAAAAAGGCTCAATAGGCACACTGTAGACACTAATTAGAAGAACACAGACTAAAACAGCAATGTACAGACGAATCACATGATTAAACATGATCTTAAAATATATGATGTAAGATGTATTTCTTTTGCATTTATTTGCATTTTTTTGGAATTCTTATTTGAATTACTTTCTGCTGACACTGTGCCCCACCTGCCCCTAATGACCAGTCACCACTGTCTGTGAGGTGCACTGAATACTAGTAAGTTATGGGAATGTTTTTGGCATGAAAAAGGTTGTTTTTTAACCTGCTGAATATTGGCTTTAAAGGAACATACCACTATTTGTGCATGTTTAACAGCATTGTGTACCAATAACATTACATCACTGCTCGTCAATACAAAATCATTTCAAAGTAGCTTCTAATGTTAGTCAAGACGCTGTTGGTTGACACTCTAAGAGATTATTATACGGCCATGCAATGCAAACATTTCAAATAATCCATGCTTTTCTAAAGCTTTATGCAACAATAAGATTCCAACAATAATATAACCTAATGATAGTCATATAAGCTCACCATTATCTCTTTTCCTTTCTCATAACAGGCCCCCACCCTTTCTTGGTGGTCCTAGTAGTTCCTTCAGGTCCAAGTCCTACCACCACATGGCCTGCAGTCCCCCAGCTCGCTATTCTGACCACATCCAATCTGACCCCCTGTACAGGAAGACCCTCCGCTCCATACATCCGATGGAGGCGGCAGGCATCATCTCAGCTCAGAGTTATGGGGGGCGGCGCGGCCACACCACCCGCTACGTGATCGTCAACGAACACGACCCCAGGAAGAAGCTGCTGCGCTCGGCCACACGGATCCCTCGCCACTTCCTCATGGAGGAGCCCGCCGAGATCCTGGAGCTTTACCCGCGCAACATCAAACGCTACGCCCCCCGCAGCGCTCACCACCAACCACACCCTCACCGCTCACACCCATCACAGCAGCATCTCAGTGAAGAGGAGGAAGAGGAGGAGAATGGGAATGGGAAAAGAAGGATATCGTTGGGGAAGGCTCATCGGCCCAGATCCCTCTCTGACCTGCACCAGCCTGCACACTTCTACATCGGGGACCGCGGGGAGAGACACGGGTCTAAAGACAGCCGAGGGAGATATGGAGTGCATGAAGAGGATGAAGAGGAGGATGGTGAGGAAGAAATAGACTGGGGAGATGTAGAGCCACACTTCCGGTCACAGAGCAGTGTGAGAGGAGCAGACTCTGTTCTGGTGCGAAACAGGCGTCACATCCACTCCCCAGGAAGACCCTGTCCCTCCCCGGTCAGGAGCATGCACGTGGAGTCTCATGTGAAACCCAAGACCAGACCGAAGCTGGAGCCCCCTCTGACCGAGTCGGACTCGGCCTCGCTGGCCTCCAGCAGCGACCAGCAGAACAGCAGCACTGACCAGTACATCCAGGTCATCCACAACAAGGACCACTATCTCAAGTCAGAGGCCAGGCAGGGAAAGCAGGCCAAAAAGAAGTCCAAAACCAGCTTTGATCTGAATGTCACTGAGTCAAAGGACCTGGTCTATTCCAATGTATGACAGATTTGCTAATATTTATGTGTAAAAATGTTTCTCAAAATATCTTAGAGAAATACCCTACTAGGGCTTAATACATTTTATTGAGAGCACAGAGAGTATATTATAAATGTAATTTGTTTATTTGATGTGTGTGGTCTTGTATTTTGAATTGGTTATTTTAGCAATGTGTAACAATCAAAACACACTGTTATTTGTGTAACATGAACAGAAATACAGTTTACACGATAACACTTGCTTTATTTTCTGTTTGCATCTCTCAATTTATTTATTATTATTATAATAAACAGTATTTGATTCGACTGTACAGTATTAAATTGTACTTTCTGTTTTTGTTTATCTCTATTTTACATGTATAGACTCTTGCATTCACTAACAACATGTTCTGCAACATTCAGCTTATTATATTGTATTTCATATAATTCATCTGCATTACTTACACATTGGTTTCGCAACATACTCGTGCACTATTTTATTTCTACTCTGTCTCTTATTGCACTATCTTTATTGTTTTGTTTTATTGTTTTATGTCATTATTGGAGGAGCCTGGGACTTTTTCATTGTCATAACTGCAGCTACTGTGTATATGACAATAAAGCCTTTGAATCTTGAATCGTAAATCTTACAATAAAATACAATTGTTATTCCTCTCAAATGGATCGGGTCGTAGTGGGGATTTCCCCATTTGTAGAATGACATGACAGACCACTACATTTCCCAGCTTGCTTTGCGAGAATTCCAGCTGTGATCGATGTATGTGGAGACCGGAAGTCAAACAGACTGCTAGAAAGAGTCGGGACGCGGCTCTGCCTTCAAGATAAGATACCTGGAACAAGTCAGTTACTAAAATATGTTGCTTTTTACAAACTACACGTAATATAATTGAATACATCACTGTATGTTATTCACAATATAGTAAAAGGTTTAGTAACATGTTCATAAACACTTAATTTCGTGAAATGCTTTTTTATTTTGAAAGCTAAAACAGGAAGTTATTGCTACTGGATGATGTCACATCGCTAGGAGATTTCCTTGTATTTCAGGAATTCCATTCAATAATTTTTCGGATTGTATCTTTGTTCCAGAGGCAGGTGTGGGCTGCTGCGCGGCCACAGAGGTTTTGTAGAGAACAGTCCCAGAGTTGTCACAGTCGGGAGCTAGCTATTTTTTTAGTAAACGATGCGGGCATCGCTTAGCACCTTTCATTCATTTTGGCTAACGCTAGCTTTGTAGTGGCGGCTCCACATCCTAATGTTAAGTAACTCGCCACCGCTGCATTTGCGTGACTGACCCAGCTACAGTGTGACTCAGATTTTCTGTTGAATTGAAAGAAAACGGTATTGTGTGTCAAACAGTAAGCGACAATAACGTCAGCTGGTCTGAGAAAGGTCACTTTTACTATCTATTATGGATTATGAACATAAAGCGAAGGCAGTGGGGGATTGTCTGATGGGCTACAAGACGGATGAGTCCGGGTGGAAAGTCTGCAAAAAATCGGTAAACATTACGTTTTTATTGTCTAATATGATTTTGTACGACATTAATGGACATGGCCCTGATACATGCTGTTCTCAGATAGTGTTTTAACATACAGAACAATGACGTTAGCTTCAGTGATACATGTCACTGGATGTGGCCTTGCTCACCGAGGTAGACCTAACGTTAGCTTACAGACAGGACAGCTCTATTTCATAAATGTGAGGCTTTACTGTTCACTATTCCATCCTTTAACCCGTGTTGTTGTTTGTTCTAACCAATGCTGGAAAGTAACGTAGTACATTTATTCTAGACTTAAGTAAAACATGGAGGTACTTGTGAATATGTTCACATTATGCTACCTTACATTTTGGCCCCACACACTTTGTAAGGCAAACTTTTTACTGCATAAGTAACTTACACCTTTGAAAAACTATGTTGGTTATAAAATATACAAAACAACTAATACATTGTGGTATAACATTATAGGTTAAGCTAACCAGCAGTATATCATTTAGTTAGTTAGTTAGCAAGATTGAAGTGAATGACACATTAATGCATCAGTAATTATTATATAATATAAGATTGTGAAATGGGCTATTACTACATAATGATACTTTGGTACTTTAAGTATATATTTGTAAAACTTTTGTACTTTTACTCAAGTTACATTCTGAAAGCAGAGCTTTTGTTTGTAACTGAGGTGTTTTACAATGTAGAATGTATGCTTTGGCTTTTACTTTACTAGTAAAATGTCTGAGTAATTCATGTTCAAATGATGCTGGACAGAATAGATCATTTAATGTTTGGCACTTGATGAAACAAAGTGTTTATAGATGTCATAGTGGTTTAGGTTAGATTTTAAGTTATGTGTTACAGCAACATTAGGAACTAGACATTGCTCATCAATTAAAAATAAAATAAACATTAACAGTAAATGTATAGATATCAACAGAAAGATGAATATCTATAGAGTATCTAAAGAGTACACACTACACAGAATAAGCAAGAATGCACAAATGGACCAACCTATTAAGTAAAACTTAGGACACTGAATACACCATACAGTGATGTAGAGAGAGCAGTTTTGAAAGACATACTCAGAAGTTATACATAAGTAAAAGTAATAATTCAGTAGTACAGAAAACTATTTCGTACGTAAACATCCTGCATTCAAAATGATACATAGATAAAAGTTAAAAAGTATTAGAATAATTACGGAGCCCCTAAAGGGACATGGGGAAAAACAAAAGAGAGAGGAAAAATAAAAATCGTGATAGCACGAGAAACTAACCCGTTATCACGATTGTTGTGAGAAAGGTACCTGTGCGTCAAGGAGGAAGTGGAGCACAGAGGAGACAACCATTTCATTGCAGACTGTTATGTTTAAGTGGGGAAATGACAGTGAATACATTATTTGAGATATATTTCGAACTCAGACTTGATTTTAAGGACATTTCGGCCAGGGGTGTGTGGTTAAAACGTAGCAGCCTGCGGTCACTCCAGGAGGCAGCGGGACGTGTAACTCGAGAAGAGCAGCACCAGCGCTCAAAGAGCTTTTACGCACTGCCTACACTGTGTTTACCTTCATTCGAACAGCTAAAGAGTGACCGCAGGGTGCTACATTTTAACTACACACACACACACACACACACACACACACAGACACCTCTACACACATCGAACTGCTCGATTACTCCAACTTTTATTAGTTTTAGGAAGGAGATGTCGGGAAAAAGTCGGGCTAACGGGTTAGTTTCTCGACTTTTTTTCTTCTCTCTCTCTTATTTTTTTAAATGTCATGTCCCTTTAGGGGCTCCTTAAATAATATATATTATATCACTGCTTTATATTTTGTGATACATAAATGTGTATATCAATTTATTTTGCAGCTGGTTAAGGATCAGTTAACATTAACAGCTTGTTATTCTGCCAGGTATCTCCATCCATTGACTGTTACCATTTTGATCAGAATATTCATTAAAACCATCACATTTAGTTTTTATAGCGCAATAACACAAATTGCATATTTGAAAAGTGAAGTGTTAGTCAGAACTCTTTCATCCAAATGTAGCACCTAATCCACCCTGTCACTTATTAATTAGCTTCATCGGCTGAACAGTTCAGTGCAGTTTAGGGCCGTGTAATAATAACAACACATGGTGTTTATATAGCGCTTCTCCTGGGGCCTGTACTACGAAGCTGGTTCAACCTAACCTGGATATGTTTGAGTTAGCCGGTTGGCCTAATCCAAAACATACGCGCTCTCGCTAAACGGTACTACGACACGGGTTATCAAGTGGATCGCTCAAGCCAGCCGTGCCCTATCTAGTTAGGTGCGCGTTCACATGAGAGGGGTGGTATCTGGAGCATTCGACCAATTACAAACATGGACAAGCGTACTGACAGCGCACCGCGTCATACTTCCTGAATCAAAAGTCAACTATGTAATTAGACAAATATGAAGACGTTAAACTTTAAACATCCATGACTTAAACACTTTATCCAGGATAAAAGCCACATAGTTGCACCTGCAAGGTGAATACAGCTGGTAACAGAACAAGTGTTTGAATGCGTACATTAACAGGTGTATGATATCACTGCCCCGTCTAAGACACAATCTGACTTTAATTACATTTGACTCGAGTGTTTCGTCAACTTAATGTGTTGCTTAAAATAATACTTCTGCATACAGTGTGACACTGTAAGTGTTGCACGGCAGATACGGCTCAAGAAGCTGACGCAGATAAGGACATATGATACATTATGATGTGATATGAATGATAATGGGACACATTGACGTCTGCACTCACAGTGCCGCGGACTGTAGGCTACGTAATGTTACTTTGATCCGGTTACTTATCTTGTGGCAGATATGTAAGTAAGTTTCTTAACGCTAATGTTTTATAATAGTCAGATTGCTCTGAAGATGGGAGGTGATATCCAATCTTTTTCACGTTCACACAGTCGGTGATTTGAACTGCAACGGCAGTTTAAACTGTATTTCCTTTATCCTGTAATATGACTTGATCGCTTTAAACTCTGCACACTGTTGTTATCATCTGTTCCACCATGGTTCCTACCTCAACCTGTAATAGATGTATCCTTATTGAAACGGTTGCATTCAATGAAAAATAAAATCAATGTGCAGGCTTACGTGAACACTGTTTATACATTAAATAAATCAACAGTAGGTGGCGATATATGCTCCAAGTGGAAGCGATTCGCCATTAAAGCAAAGAAGAAGAAGAACTCCGCACAGTTGATCTCTTATCCATGGATGTATAATAAGAACTGGATACAGCGTGGGAGGCGGGGCCTCATTCATTCCTGTGAGAGTTGCTCATTAGTGCATGATGATAAAATGGCCCAACTTTTGAGAGAGTGAAACGTCACAGATTACCCAGCATGCCTGAGAAGTACCCGTATGTGCGCTCATAGAGCATGCGCAACTTTAACCACGGACCCAAAAAGGCTCGTTCACATCAAGCACGTCAATTTGCATACACGTAACAGCACCGCACGTTCATGACAGCATGGTAATAGAGAGGCGAAGTCCCTCCCCTTCCGAGGGAGCTCATGGGACCCCGGAAGCGGAAAAATATACATTGAAGTCAATGGAGAGAGAAACGTTATCTTTTGATCCCGTTTGAATTGTGCCATGAATTACACATATGATGTTTGTCAATCTTAAACAATCCTTTCCATGTAAAAAAAGTCACAGTTTGTCGTAAAACTGTTGAAATATAAGACTATGAAAAATACGCAACTAGAAGGACTACAAATCCCAGAGTCGCGTAAGTGATGTCACCATTGTTTTCCTCCACTAAGAGATAGCTAAGATCAGCGCCATATATATATCGTCTATCTATATGGCGCTGGCTAAGATCAGATAACTTTAACAAGATGCCTGTGTGCTTAGTACCAGGTTGTTATCATACCAGCAATGGGTCTTGCTCGTTCTTTCGCCACCCGTCTGATGAAAGGAACAAGAGTGGCTGGATCAAGTTAGCTACCTAGCTAGTAGCTAGCACGTTAGTTAGCATTACAGCCGTGTCATTTTTATTTTATCATGTAACCCAACATGTTAAACAGTAAGAGTAGTAGTCATATTTCGTGAACCCTTTGAAGAGTACTGTCACAGCGGTGTGATCATTCTATAATACACCATTTAAGCCTGGGGGAGGAATGCTAACGCTACATTAGCATATACGATCTTTTCTACTTCACTCTATCTGTACAAATGGTTGACATTAAACATTAAAAAGACCAGGCAGTTCAGAGAGAATCAAAGGCAGGCAGGCAGCTTTGCATGACATTCTTCTCGACGTGTTTCATTGTGGTGATAGTGAGGGTAGTCAATCCTTTTGTTGACAAGAAAGTAGTGACGGCCATCTTGGTGACGTGTGTTACTTGACAGTTTTACGACACATTATTATTTTTTTGACTTGCAAAATTATCTTTTAAATTGACAAACATCATATGTGTAATTCGTGGCACAATTCAAACGGGATCAAAAGATAACGTTTCTCTCTCCATTGACTTCAATGTATATTTTTCCGCTTCCGGGGTCCCATGACCTCCCTCGGAAGGGGAGGGACTTCGCCTCTCTATGGCTTGTTATTATGATGGATTTGATATTAACGAGGCGGCAGCTAGCGGCTAGCTAGTAATTATGCTAATGTGCACATAAATCGTTATGTACTTATATTACGCTGTAACAGGATCTAGTGATATCCAAGCAACAGAGCTTCATTTAGCATGAAAGAACTATTGCACTGTATATATATATATTTATATATATATATTTATATATACAGTGCAATAAGCTTCTTAGTGCAATACGAAGCTACAGGGACGTTAATCTAATGTCGGTAATATTAACTTTATTTAATGCAACATTTACGGTACAAAATGTAATCATACAGCCCATAATAGTATAATATTTTACAAATGATGAATTACAGCAAACATGTGCAATATATCCATTATTACAGCTCCGTGGGATGGCAGTAAGACGATAAGGGTCCGTTATTATTGTGCATCCATGGGTAAAGCTAAACGCATGTAGTGCTGAACACGTAACATGAACGAGCCGGGGGGTGCGGTCCCGTGGGTTAGATGCGCATTCATAATGCAGAGGGAAATAACTCTCAGAATAACGTTATTAGCACATGTTTACAACTTGAGGAACGAATGTTTTTAATAAGGGCTATACAAGTATTCATACTGAGTAGTTTATTTAGTTTAAAAAAAATTATCCAAGGATTTACAGACCATTCTTTCCCCATTTAAGCCAATGGGAAAAAGTGTTTCCGGGCCCAGCAACCTAAAGGAAGTGTAGTACCGCCGTTTGGCCACAATGAATATTCTACACAGAGTCCGGCGCACTTCCTGGGGGCTTGCTCTTATCCTGTAACATATATTGCTTCGGAGCACAGACTAGGTTCCAGGATAAGTCACCATGGAGATCTAGCCCGCTAAAAAGTTAACCAGCTTCGTTGTACCGGAAATCCCAGAAGTTATCTTGCTAAACGAAAATCCTGCTTCGTAGTATACCCCCCTGGTCGGGACCAGGTTAGCCGCACAGCATAAGTTACCATGGAGATCTAGCCTGCTAATAAGAGAACCAGCGTCGTAGGACCGGAAAGCCGGAGTTTTCCCTGAAGTTAGCCGGCTAAGCGAAAATCCTGCTTCGTAGTATACCCCCCTGGTGCTCAAAGACGGTTAGTAACAATGATGCTGAACACAATCTGTGGACAACGGTCCCTGGAGCGCCATGATGGTTCACTACCAGCTTCAACAAGTATTTGCTATTGACCTCTTGATCATGCTCGCTCCTCAAGTAAGAAATGAATAGTTGTTTTGAAATGTGTGTGTCAGAGGGAACAGCATCCATCAGGGCCGTGCATCACACTAAGGTTTATGTGGCTGACTGTGTACTGTTTTCTCCGGCAGAATGACGTGGTTGTGTCTTGGCGTCCCTCGTCTGAGTTCCCTGGGAATGTGTGAGAAAGCTCAAATTTTCTTTTTCTTTCTCAGCCTCTATTTTGGTTGATCATGTCAAAATGGAAAAAATAAAATTGTGAAAATGGCTGTGTTGAGGTACTCAATTTCGTGAAGCTTTTCTGTGGTGTAAAAGTGATATAACTGTGTTTTTCCCATACAAGCAAAGGCCTCATTCTCTTCTTAAACAACATGATTAGATTTGAACATATCATGATAACGTTCTAATTTACCTTCAGCCTGTACTGATATTTACTGAATAGAGCTTTGACCTATGACTTTGACACATTCTATTATATATCAATGGAACCCAGCTCTGTTAGCTTTAGCTCTACCTGTTTTTCTTCAGTACATTAGGTGCCAAAAGACTAATGCCGTCTCATTGTCCTGGGGACAATAGAGAGGTGCAGTGATGATGTGTTTTTGTAGGCCAAACCCAGCAGTCAGCATGGCTCCCTCAAAAAAAAAGCAATGGGACTTTCCCATTTGATTTCGGAATATTGCAGATAATAAGTTTGTGTTGGTACTTACACCATTTGTTCAGCAGGATAATCTCCACATATTAACACCACTTTGTGATTTTTGTAGCATTAATGCAATCACCAGACGTTAAGGCGGCTATAAACGAACTACATCACGGTACATGTGGTCATATCACCAGCGCTAAGCTAAAGGTGGCTAATGTTCGGCGTGTGACGTTTAGTAATCTCTCTTATGGCGCATTTCCACTGCAGCGCGTAGCACGGTTTAAGCGTGCCGTGCCAAACCCTGCACGTTTTTTGTTGCGTTTCCACTAGGGGTAGTTCCGGCTAACGGGTACTGTTTCACAGTTTTTCTGGCCCTCCAAAATCCAGGTTCTTTCCGGGCCAACAACCGGGCTGAATATGCTAAACTAGTGAGAGAATCGCTGGCAAGGGGGCTACAACTAGATGAACATATTTTACCGTGATTTAATTGTAATACACGTTTCTAAATGATGCCGAAGTAACAACATACTGATACCGGTTAGTAAAAACCATGAATTAATGCTTTGACAAGTCTGCAGACAGACGGCAGGCGAAGAACCTTTTAAAATGCGTGTTTTCTGAATGGAGATCGGCTAAGCTAACGTTGTATATGCTCCGACCGTCCACACTCACAACAACGGCCTATACAGACATAAATAAAGCAGCGACTGTATTCGCCATGACACAGACAGGCTGTGGTTTGTACTTGTTTAACTTTTGTCTAGTTTCTGAACAGATATGAGGAGCTGTGAGCTCTGAGGGCTAACAGCTAACGGCTGATGTTGGTTTTGTGTCATTGAAGATGACGTCACGGCGCTGCCTACACTGCGTTACTATAGTTACTGCCCCAGCTACTAAACTGTAATGGAAACGCAGCATAAAGTGAGCCTGGCCTACCAAGGCCTAACTATACCGTACTAAGCCGTGCGAGGCCCTGCAGTGGAAATGCGACATTAGAGACTGGTTAGCAACCACTGTTTTTATGGCACATAGAACCTTCAGACATTGAACAGTGGGTTATTTACTAACACATTTGGTGTTGTAGAACATTTTCAAAAAACAATTCTAGACAAGGGAACAGAAAGTGATCAAATGTTAACGAATTTCTGAGTTTTAGGACTCAATCCACTCTATCTGGAGGCCACTGAGTAAGCTGTTGTTGCCATGTTAAATGCCAAACCCTGCTCGATATACCTGTGGATGTATTTAGTTAAAAGTCAACCATGTTTTAGTTCTTTCAAGGCTTGGTGGTGTAGAATTGAATAAACGACTGTTTCTCTGTGTGCCTGTCCAGTAATGTATGAATGTAATTAACAGCAGACATGCCTTTAATAATGTGATCTTCTGACTGTGTTGTGTCCTTCCTGCAGTTACAAGGGGGAGGGGGTTATCAGTGGCAGTCCGGAGAAAGTGTGGGAGTGTCTGAAGCCCGTACCCAATGGCATGAGAGTCAAATGGGACAACAATGTCAAAAGGTTTGAGCTTGTGGAACAAATCACAGAGGTGTGTTACTACTTTCTCTCTTCTGATTACAGTTATTATTCATGATCAATATATATGAGTTAACCCAGATTTATTGATTTCCCATCAAAGAGGGAATATTTTAAAGCTTGACTAGATGTCTTAAAGGTCCCTTGTTATACTGCTCTTGGAGAAGATTCAGTGGATAAGGGGCGGGCGGGGGGGTTACCTTGGTTGGTGATTGGCTGATGGTTACACAAGCCAAAAAAACGTTGTGACATCACAAAGTGGCCAAAATCTGATCAGCTCATTTTCAGACAGGTTTTTATAGAAATGGATCAGGACAAAAAGAGAGAGAATCTTTGTTCCTGAAACTTTCAGAGTCTCTTTATACAGAGGGGGACACACATGTTGATGTATAAAAGACAGAAAAAGTGGATTTTGCATAATAACAATATTGTAATCTTTAAATAGCAGCAAAACTATGTTAAATGTTGTCAATAAATTGCAGGTATGCCTCATAGTTTGATATTCCATAAGGTTTTATACCAAAGTACACAAAAGGAAGAAAAGAGGCGACAGATTTGTACAGGATTCAGTGTGTGTTTTCATCTAACTGTCACTCATATGTTCTTGTTTGCTTTGCGTGTTATCATTTACACTCCACTTTATCTTATCGAGTAGGGGAAAACCCCATCATTTAATAAAAGAAAAAATCCTTGCATGAAGCAGGTTTAAAGTAAAGTGATATTAAGCTAGTTTATCTTTGTTTGAACATCTCCTTGTTCCCCACTCAGCACATCTCTATCTGCCGGACGGTCACGCCCTCAGCAGCGATGGGCATCATCGCTCCACGAGACTTTGTCGATGTTATTTTAATCAAGCAATACGAAGACGGCACCATCTCATCTAATGGTGCGTAAAAACGTTCTCTTTTCTCCTCCACTTCCTGTGCTGGCGTCCTATTTAAAGTAATTGTGCCATACAGCAGAGGCTCTTAAAACCTGAGGTAGTGATGTTGAAGAAAGGCTGTGTGAGGTTTAACTATGTTGGGATTACACTACATGTCTCAACTGTAGTGACAGGTTCCTTTCTTTATATCTGAGATGACAATTTAATCAAATACAGTGGCAAGTGAACCCTTTGGAATATCCTGCATTTATGTATACATTTGTTCTGAAATATGTCTGATCTTCATCTGAGTTCCAAAAATCAACAAACACATTAGCGCACAAATAATCGTTTTGTTATCGTCTATATTGAATCATTTTGCGAACATTCACAGTGTGGGTTGGAAAAATGTATGTTAACCCCTAGAATTCAACAAAAACGAATTGAGTTAACAAACCAGGAAATTCCAAAGGGTTCCCTTTCTTTTTCCTGCCACTTTATGTTTGATCAAAAACGAAGGTTAAGGAGCAGCTTTGTATCCCAGTGGTAACAGCGCTGGGCACATTACAATCCCTGTCGTGCTTTGTTACATTAAGGCTAAAAAGACAAATTGATTATTAAAAGAAAAAGGGGTGAAATGTGTGTCCTGGTTGTGAGGAGGGCTTTCTACACCATGCCACCTGGGTTTTCTAAAACATCCACCTGTAATCTGTATCATTCTCCTCATGTGTAATGTAAATCTAAACACACAAACAGACACACCACCACATGCACACTTTACACACATTACGTCTTTTTTTTATTTAACTGTAAATGAATACAGTTAAGAGCAGTAGAGGCGGGGCTATTGCGTCATCATTATCAGGAAATGATCGTATAGGGCGTACACACGGAGCCGTTTGGCCCACCAGAGCGTTTCGACCGCAGATCTACCCACCTTGGGACCCGTTATCGTTTCTGCGTTTCCCTGTCGGCCTCGTGTGGCCGAACCGTCTATATGATAGAGAACTGTAGCGGATACGACCCGTATCGTCTCCGTGATAGCCACAAAAAAAAGTTAAGATCTGAGTAACAGATGGATCCAAATGTATTGGCAACATGAAATGGGCTCAATTCCTTTGGTCATTTTGAACAGTTTTCTGACTAAAAGACTATACATCTTTTAAAGGGGCCATATTCTGCTTTGTAGGTGTTCCCTCTCCTGTAGTGTGTTCTATTCGACATGGATATAAGGCTCTCCCTCGCCCTCCCTTCGGCAAATCAGACCACATCTCACTGCTGCTGCTGCCTGCTTACAAGCAGAAACTTAAAAGGGAAAGTCCGGTAACAAAGACACTACAGCAATGGAGTGAGGAGTCGGATTCAGCTCTGCAGGATTGCTTTGCATCTACCGAGTGGTGTGTGTTTGAGGACAATAACATCAACGGACACGGTCATCTGCTACATTGGGAAATGCATCGATGACGTGGTACCGAAGGTTTCTGTACGAACATTCCCAAATCAAAAGCCCTGGATAAACGCCGAGGTGCGCGGCAAGCTGAAAGCACGCACTATCGCGCACAGAGCTGGAGATTTGGAGGAGTTCAGGAAATCTAGGTATGATCTCCGGAGAGCAATCAGCAATTCAAAGAGACAATACAAAGAGAAGGTGGAATCTGACTTCAAAGGCTGTAACACCCGGAACATGTGGGCGGGACTAAGAACAATGACAGACTACAAAGGAGCAGCGGGGGGTGCTGCGGGACTGCCTGCGTGCGCATCTCTCCCAGATGAGCTGAACAGTTTTTTTGCTCGATTTGAGAGCAGCCAGGCTGTGGAGGCACAGAAGGATCAGGAGCCCTGCCCTTTTGTTTTACACAGGGCAGATGTGTGTAAATCCTTTAAAAGGGTTAACCACACAAGGCTCCTGGACCTGATGGCACCCCTGGCCGTGTTCTCAGGGTGTGTGCAGTTCAGCTGGCAGAGGTGTTCACAGACATCTTCAACAGGTCCCTGCTGCAGTCTGTAGTCCCCACATGTTTTAAACACTCCACCATCGTTCCTGTCCCCAAAAAGTCTAAAATCACCAGCCTCAACGACTACCGCCCAGTAGCACTCACCTCCATCATCATGAAGTGCTTTGAGCGGTTAGTCAAATCCTTCATCACCTCCTCCCTCCCTGACTCTCTGGACCCCCTGCAGTTTGCCTACAGAGCAAACAGGTCCACAGACGACGCCATAGCCCTCACCATGCACACTGCCCTCTCACACCTGGACCAGAGGAACACATATGTGAGAAAGCTGTTCATTGACTACAGTTCAGCCTTCCATACCATAGTGCCCTCCAAGCTGGCCATCAAGCTCAGAGACCTGGGGCTCAACAGCGCCCTCTGTGACTGGATCCTGAACTTCCTGACGGGCAGACCCCAGGCAGTGCGGGTGGGAAACATCACATCCTCCACCCTGATCCTCAACATCGGAGCCCCTCAAGGCTGCGTGCTCAGCCCTCTCCTCTACTCCCTGTTCACTCACGACTGCGTGGCCATACACAGACGGCGTACAGAGAGGAGGTCGAAAACCTTCTACAGGTGCACCATAGAGAGCATCCTAACCTTCTACAGGTGCACCATAGAGAGCATCCTAACCTTCTACAGGTGCACCATAGAGAGCATCCTGACCTTCTACAGGTGCACCATAGAGAGCATCCTAACCTTCTACAGGTGCAACATAGAGAGCATCCTAACCTTCTACAGGTGCACCATAGAGAGGATCCTGACCTTCTACAGGTGCACCACAGAGAGGATCCTGACCTTCTACAGGTGCACCATAGAGAGCATCCTGACCTTCTA
>CALSBZ010041833.1:9071-25649 GCA_943591055.1 Gobionotothen gibberifrons
CTCCTCGGCTCCCCTCCTCGGCTCCTCTGCTCGCATCTCCTGTGGGCGGGACTAAGTCTCGAGGATAGGAGTCGAGGAGGGGAGTCGAGGAGGGGACATTTAAGAATTGAGAAGCCTCTACGGTCGGGAAGTCCTTCTGCGGCACGAGGATATGTCACTACCCGATCCGTCCCCCTGCCCGAAGAGCGCGAGCTTCATCAACAAATGCGGAACTGTTCTGATGCTGCGTTTAGGTGATGGTGAAAAAACATCAGGAATTAAGAGTTAACTACCTCAACGACATATCCTCAATCATAAATAGGACTGGAATTGTAAATATGGTCACAAGATAACATTTGATGGGAAAAGTTTTTATCGAACATTTATTGAAATGTATGTCGTTTTTTTGGACTCTCAAGAAATTCCTAGAATATGGGCCTTACAAATAACTAATCTACGGCGTGTACGTGAATACAACTCCAAAGCAAAACGTAATCAGGGCGCGCAGATGGGTTGAACCATGGGTTGAACGGGTTTGGTTTATTCCAGTTGAGAGAGGCAGCACCGTTCGGGTTCTGTGCGTGTGTGTGTGTGTGTGTGTGTGTGTGTGTGTGTGTGTGTGTGTGGGGGGGTGACTTCCGTTTAAACTAGGATAGACCAGGGGCCTCATTTATAAAGGGATATACGCTCAAAAAATGGCGTACGCCAGTTTCTACGCAATTTATTAAATTTTAACTTGACGGGGAATTATGCGGTCCTCCACGCAAACTCTAACCCATGCGTACGCACTAAGCACAACAACGGGAGAGACGAGAAACTGCGACACCGTTGGCAGAAGGAAGAATGGAGAGACATATGTGGAAATAATACCATAAATAAAATGTTACCTCTCATTTATCATATATGAAGAATTCATTTTCACAAATTGATTAAAGCCAATCTTAAAATGATTTAACAAACGCCTGTTTGAGACTCCTCAGTGCACACAAAAACATAACTTGGAGAAATAAATAAATACGGATATGTTATTTAAAACCACCTCGAATATGTTGTGTTAATGTTATGAAATGTTTTCTCATAAATGATGCAGTAAGCAGGAGGACAGAATTACGTCTAAACTGACGCCGTTTTGCATTTCTATAGGTTGTAGATACGAGCATGCAGGGCCGGCCCGACCCATTAAGCGACATAAGCGGCCGGTTAGGGCCCCACAGCCACTAGGGGCCCCCTAGCAAAAAAAAAAAAAATGATGTCTTTTTTTTTAAAAAGAATAATCTCAGTACACCGTCGCCGTGATAAGTATGTTTAATTAATTGTGTTAATATGCCTAGATTGCCTACTCTCAAAGTCATGTATTATATTATTGAGTCAATCATATAATACATCCACCGTGCTTTACCTGAACCTCATCATGACACTAGAGAGGACGGCAGAATTGGAATTTCCCGTGTTCAGTGAATGCAACAGAGGCAAGACACCAGACCAACCAGAGAGTTGAATGGAAATAAACATCTGTCTTATTGACTGACAGGTACCTATCCTGTAAGCTGTGACAATGTTTAAAATAAACTGTCAGTCGGACTCAGAGTTTTTGAATATGGAGTTTTTGAATATGGACATAAGAACATATTTTCTTAAAAAAAACGACAATTCTCAAGTGGTGGCTCACACAAAAACCCCAGAGCCACCACTTGAGCCAGGTAAATGGTATGTAAATGTCAGTAAACTACCAAGATATGCGAACATGTAAGCAAAGCATAAATTACAGCGACGTTGACGTTACTTAGAATCGCAGGGGTAAGCTAAACCGTTAGCAAGTAGCTATAGCTAGTAATTATTTTTAGCGTTACCTGGTGATTTCAAAGAAAGCTCTCTGGAAAATGTTGACTTACTGTTCGGCATGAAGCTAGAAGCTACCTTACAGTACACAGTTGATACTGAGTTCTGTCAGTTAAAGCAGGGGTTCCCAACTAGTGATGTGTCGGTCGCGAACGAGCCGATTCTTAACGGAATACGCGAGAGAGAAGTCATAACAAGTGGTACAGGACAGGTAGACAACGTGTTTTTCGGATGGAAAATGAGCCAAACGCGAAAACGCAGTTAAATGCACTTCAACCAAAACCCAGGCAGTGATAAAGCGCACCATTTGTAAAGGCAAAATATCCTTTAAAGCAGAGTCAACAAATAATCTCCATCGCCACTTAAAAACACAGTATCTAGCCTAATATTAAGAATTGCATGAATTTCATTCAAGGCAAGGCAACTTTATTTACTTAACACATACAGAGGGTCAATTCAAAGTACATTCACTGACATGAATGACATGGATATGGCGCCACCTTGTGTCATGTTTACAATGCAGATTATTGACATTAGGTCTGGCAATACAGTCAATCATTATCCTGGTGATTATTTCGCAGATAAACCTAGTAACCCCGCCCCCTTTTTAAAAAAAACGGCTCTTTTGAACGACTCTTTTGAACGGCTCTTTGAAAGGAACGGAGCCATAAGATCCGGCTCCCTTCAAAGAGCCATAAATCCCATCACTATTCCCAACCCCCGGTCCGCGGACCGGTACCGGGCCGCGGAGGTGTTACTGCCGGGCCACGAAATAGCTGTGAGTTTATTGTAATATTTGCATCATTTTATTTATTTTTTTTCGCACCTATACCAGTCATATTATTTCATCCAAAACATCCAAAATAAATCAAAATTGGTTAGCATAAGGTCTCAGCCTCTCGTGCGCAGAGAAAGTTACCGGTGCGCCAATAGGAAGTGGAGCACACAGGAGACAACCGTTTCATCGCAGACTGTATTTATGTGGGGAAATGGCAGTGCATACATTATTTGAGATATATTTCGAACTCGGACTTCATTTTAAGGACATTGCGGCCAGGGGTGTAGAGCTATTTTTTTATTTGTAAAACCTCCTTCACTTCAGGCTGCAGCATCAGGAGGCAGACTCTGAGAAGTGCAGCACCAGCGCGTACACACCGCCTTCACTGTGTTCCCCACTGCAGGCTGCTACGTTTCACACACAGACATCAAACGGCCCGATTATTCCCCCTATTACTCGTTGTATGAAGGAAATGTCGGGTCACAAAGGCGCATGATGTGTGTGTGCTCTGCTCAGCTCCGCTGTGTGTGTGTATGTTCGGTGTGTTTGTGTGTGTCCAACAACAGCATTTGTTTTCAAATGACCATGAACAGTAATTTACACATCTGGCCAACTCCATAGGTATGTGGGTGTTCCCAAAAGAAGTTAGTTTAATCTTAATCTCGATGTAGTGCTAAATGCTGTCGGAGTGCACCGGAACGAACGCCCCGGTATGACGTTATTATCGCTGGCAAACAAGCCCAGGGGTCTCCCTGACATTTCAGTTATATCAATATGTGTACAGTGGTCCTAATTTGTTTGAATTGTATCCTGGTTTTAAACTTTGTTAATATGTTTCGGATGCATATAGAGAGGCGAAGTCCCTCCCCTTCCGAGGGAGCTCGTGGGACCCCGGAATCGGAAAAATATACATTGAAGTCAATGCAGAAAATGGAGAGGAAAAGGTTATCTTTTGATCCCGTTTGAATTGTGCCACGAATTACACATATGATGTTTGTCAATCTTAAACAATCCTTTCCATGTAAAAAAAGTCACAGTTTGTCGTAAAACTGTTGAAATATAAGACTATGAAAAATACGCAACTAGAAAGACTACAAATCCCAGAGTTGCGTAAGTGATGTCACCATTGTTTTCTTCCACTAAGAGAGAGCTATGTCAGCGCTATATAGATATATCGTCTATCTATATGGCGCTGGCTAAGATAAGATAACTTTAACAAGATGCCTGTGTGCTTAGTACCAGGTTGTTATCATACCAGCAATGGATCTTGCTCGTTCTTTCGCCTCCCGTCTGATGAAAGGACCAGGAGTGGCTGGATCAAGTTAGCTACCTAGCTAGTAGCTAGCACGTTAGTTAGCATTACACCTGTGTCATTTTTATTAGCCTTAACATTAAGTAACCCAACATGTTAAACAGTAAGAGTAGTAGGCTAGTCATATTTCGTGAACCCTTTGAAGAGTGCTGTCACAGCGGTGTGATCATTCTATAATACACAACTTAAGCCTGGGGGAGAAATGCTAACGGTAACGCTAGCATCGCGATCTTTTGTACTTCATGCTATCTGCACAAATGGTTGACATTAAACATTAAAAAGACCAGGCAGTTCAGAGAGAATCAAAGGCAGACAGGCAGCTTTGCATGACATTCTTCTGGACGTGTTTCATTGTGGTGATAGTGAGTGTAGTCAATCCTTTTGTTGACAAGACAGACGGACATCTTGGTGACGTGTGTTGTTCTGCCCTAACGGAGATGTAGTTCACTGAGCAGTTTCACACAAAAAATGTGTAACTTCACAGTTTTACGACACATTTTTATTTTTTTGACTTGCAAAATGTTCTTTTAAATTGACAAACATCATATGTGTAATTCGTGGCACAATTCAAACGGGATCAAAAGATAACCTTTTCCTCTCCATTTTCTTCATTGACTTCAATGTATATTTTTCCGCTTCCGGGGTCCCATGGAGCTCCACCGGAAGGGGAGGGACTTCGCCTCTCTATTGGTATTTCTTCAGGCTGTTAAATACAATTAGCCTCTGTTGCCACCTGCTGGTGAGTAAATATTAAAATCAGTTAAAATTGACAACCGGTCCGAGAGATGTATCCATAGATCTCTTAATTTTGCTCTCAAAGTGCACCAGATTGATGCTTTTAACTTCATTATTTAAAAAGAAATCTTCCCGGGGGAGCATGCCCCCGGACCCCCTTAGCGGAGATGAGGACCCCCCCTAGAGGATGTTAGGTCCACAGTGTTTACATGCTTATTTATACAATATGTGTGCTTATGCTAACATCATAAGACAAAAGTTGGTTCTGTGTTGTGTGTAGTGAGAACGCGCTAGAGTGAGGGGGGCCCCCAAGCCAAAGCTCGCTTAGGGCCCCCAAAAGTCTAGGGCCGGCCCTGCGAGCATGGTTTTATATACTATCATGTTTAATCGTGTTTTATGCCGTTTGCCAACACTTGATTAGTCGCTCCTAAAACACAGGAGGTATGGAAACTAAGAGCACCATATGTGGTAAATTGTACAGCTAATATAACACAACACATTAGTTGTATTTCCTTTAACTGGTGGATAAGGGGGGGGGGGGGGGGGGGGGGGGGGGGGGTGGTTGAGATGCACAGGCTGCAGTGGAGACGCTGGAACACAAACCACCAAATACTAAAACATAATAATTCAGATCCAGTCGTCATGACTCCACTCCGGAGGGATTCTCCGATCATTTCTTACAGTTTCTCATCAAGGGGGGGTCTCCTGTCCCCGGTACAAACACACTGCCTGAGGAAGGCTATAGCCTCATCCCAATACCCCTCCTCGACTCCTCCTTTCCCTCACTCGCTTCCCTTCCTTGCGTCTTAGCTCCGCTTCCGTAAGATGCGAGTGAGAGACACGAGGAGTACCATCTTATCTTATTTGCATGTGGAATGTCACTAACAAATGAGAGCATCATATGGCTTGTCATATTAAATCCTTTATCTCGGTGGTACCCAGGAAGGTTGGTGGTTGTGAAAGAATACCAAAGCTGAGGCTGGACGATGATTGATTGTTGGTGTGCCATCAAACAGATATTTACAAGCTATCACTTGGCAGTAATGAACATGTAACATGATTTATTTGATTTATTAAAAGACCATCTAGTGGCTTCACAAACCGGTTTCCTCTCCTTTTTTCATTTGCCCAGTTGTTTTGTATTTTGTTATTTCCCTTTGTTTCCCCTAGTCCAGTATTATTATTTTTTTTGCTTCAAAGTACAGTTGCAACTCGAATCCGATTCCCTAAGAACAGAGGGTTTAAGTGGTTAATTGGATTTGGCCGTTTTAGGTGATGCTTGTTGAATGTGAGGTGTTGTACTTGTGTCACCGTGTGTCTTATTGGTTTTGTGTTATACTGTATTTTATTGTGTGCAGCTGGTCCTTATCTCCAAGACACATTTAAAACAAAAATAACCTTGAAGCCCCATCTCTCCCCATCTGCCCCTGCTTCCTACATCCCCTCCACACCACACCAAGTTGTTCTTCTAGGGCGACTACAAGAACTCAGTGCACCGTGCTGTGAAGTGGTAACGTATTTCAAAGGTTCTGGATTTGTTTACAAAATCTAGAAACTAAATACAAAACTAGGACGATATGAAGATCTCATGTCAAAATAATTGTGATAAATGCATTGCTAAATTAACAACTCTTGGCTTACAGAGTGGTAAAATGAGACCTATTTTATATATAATTTATTTTAAATATTAACAATATAATAAAATAAATGGAAATATATATATATATATATATTTTATTATATTGTTAATATTTAAAATAAATTATATATAAAATAAAAATATATTTTATAATAAAATATAATATTATAATAAAACACCGGTAACTATTTAATATAAATACGTTGTGTGTGTGTATAGCTATTGCTTTATCTGCTTAATGTTATTTTCTTATGAAAGTCCATGATTATAAGTATGCAGTATCATAACTACATCTTTGATGTTTATAACAACCAAACCGTTTGAAAATTGGTTGAAAATTGAGCAAGCTATGGTTATTTAAATAGTAAACCATAATGTTATGAATGAGAGCACTATCTGTAGCAAGATGGCGGCCATGTGGCAACGTCGGTCTCCATTGGCCAGCAGCGCGGGTGAGTCATCTAGTGTTTATATATATCTACAACACACTCTCATTCCCTAAGCGTCCAGGGGCGACGCTTGGTCAGGGTGACCGTGGCGTGCAGTTGAGACCATGGATCAGTGGCGGCTGGTGGAAAATATTTTTGGTGGGGCTGTTGACATAGTGAGTAAAACATATTTTTTTGAGAAATGACACCTTAAATTATGACTCGCGCTACTTTTATATTTCAGTAACCACACTACAGTTACTAACATTGCCCCGACATGTGTTACTTCCTTACTTACTAAAATCAGTCATAATCAAACCTCAACACACCTGCAAAGAACACATGCTAAGGTGAAGCTAACACACAGATATAAACAAATAGGAAACAACCGGTTGTTGCCTGTTTTGAATGACGAATACACACTACCGCCGCCTGCTGGTAAGGAGAGTTATTGCCACTCACGCATGCGCAGTTGCGAATCTAGTTCAACCGCAGCGTCATACTACTTAATGAAAAGTCAAGTATAATATTAGTCAAATATGAAGAAGTTACATTTTAAACATTCATGACTTAAACACTTTATTCAGGATAAAAGCCACATCTACACCTGCAAGGTGAATACAGCTGGTAAAAGAAAAAGTGTTTGAATGCGTACATTAACAGGGTTGATGATGTGATACACAGTGCCGCGGTCGGACTGTAGGCTACGTAATGTTACACAAATAAAATCAATGTGCAGGCTTACGTGAACACTGTTCTACATGAACAATATGGGCAGTTTATACATTAAATAAATCAACAGTAGCTGGCGATATATGCTCCAAGTGGATGCGATCCACGGGCACATCGTATCTGTCCCCGGCTGTTTGAAGAGCAAGCATGGGAAACAACAGCTAGCCACAGCTAGCCACAGCTAGCCACAGCTAGCCATGCCTTTCTGGTGTACCAGCTACGTGAGAAGCCTCGTTGATACGTCTTGTCTTTTTCACGAGCTTGCTGCGATATATAGCCTACACATCGGGTTGGTCCGGTCCAAGGTCTTTAAGCAACAGTTTATCTCCCAAACTTCTCCTTTCGAAAGGATTGGAGATTAGCTCTTGAACGGAATTGGGTGGGGACCGAGGTCCGGAGACTCCACCTGCACACGAACGAAGCCATCCTCTGCGGCTAGTGCGTCACCCGGATACGAGTCACTGTCCAAACTACTCACAGATTGGACCGGCGCTGACATTGGCGCCCGGTGATAATCAGATTTGACAACGCTGATTGGCTGAAATCATGTTTCGCAACAGTCAGCTGCTAGTGGCTGCTGCTGCACTGGATGAAGGCTGATTTCTTAGCGCCCAGGCGAGAGAGGGTAATGATGGTAAGACATGGGCAAGGCCAGGCAGGAAACATGTGATTTATCAGTAACTTTAGACATCGTAACACAATTTTAAACAAGATTTTATTGTGGATTATACATTTTACTGATACAAATTATATAATATTTACCTTTTTTATTGTTATGTGGGAAGAGGTGGGGCGGCGCCCCTAGCGCCCCTATGGACCGGCCGCCACTGCCATGGATGTATAATAAGAACTGGATACAGCGTGGGAGGCGGGGCCTCATTCATTCCTATGAGAGTTGCTCATTAGCGCATGATGATAAAATGGCCCAACTTTTAAGAGAGTGAAACATCACAGATTACCCGGCATGCCTGAGAAGTACCCGTATGTGCGCTCATAGCGCATGCGCAACTTTAACCAAAATGCTCGTTCACATCAAGCACGTCAATTTGCGTACACGTAACAGCACCACGCGTTCATGACAGCATGGTAATGGCTTGTTATTATGGTGGATTTGATATGAACGAGGCGGCAGTTAGCAGCTAGCTAGTAATTATGCTAATGTGCACATCAGTCGTTATGTACTTATATATATATATATATATATATATATATATATATATATATATATCCAGTGCAATAAGAAGCTAAAGGGACGTTAATCTAACGTCGGTAATATTAACTTTATTTAATACAACATTTACGGTACAAGATTTAATCATACAGCCCATGTAGTATAATATTTTACAAATGATGAATTACAGCAAACATGTGCATTGTGCAATATATCCATTATTACAGCTCCGTGGGATGGCAGCGATATGGGTCCGTTGTTATTGTGCATCCATGGGTAGAGATAAACGCATGTAGTGGTGAACACGTAACATGAACGTGCCGGGCGGCGCGGTCCCGTGGGTTAGATGCGTGTTCATAATGCAGAGGGAAATAACTCTCAGAATAACGTTATTAGCACATTTGTACAACTTGAGGAACGAATGTTTTTAATAAGGGCTATACCAGTGTTCATACTGGGTGGTTTATTTTGTTTAAAAAAAATTATCCAACGATTTACAGACCACTCTTTCCCCATGTAAGTCAATGGGAAAAAGTGTTTCCGGGCCTGGCAACCAAACGGAAGTGTAGTACCGCCGTTTGGCCACCACGAATATTTTCATCCGAGTCCGGCGCACTTCCTGGGGGCTTGGTTGAGACGCGCCGAGACTCCTTCAGCTTCATAAACGGACGCAAACAGCTTTCAACTGATTGCAATGTATTCCCATCGGCGGCGGTATTTGACGCTCATGGAAGAACCGCATCCATTTATGTCGGCAGCTCTTAAGGCAATGTGAGCGTCCATTCCCATTGGATAACGGAGAATTGTACACCCGGAAGTAAGTATTCTCCTTACTGTCGATTGATTTGACAGTGATATCTCCACTACTCATCAACTCAAAAACACCAGATTATCCTTGTTAGTTAAACGACATTGATAGGTTTAAATTGTGTACAATGCGTTTGTGTTTTTCCCCTTCAATTCTGAGAAACAACTTGTTTTCTCTGAAATGTGGAGCGCCAAAGAGACTACACTACCCACAATCCCCAGCTATTGTTGTGACGACGCCTGTCCGCTTTGACAAACCTCGTGATAAATCAACAAGCTCTGTGATTGGATGAAACATAAATTCATACAAAAAAAGTCCAACCCTGTCTCCTAAAAATTACGTTCCCACAGAACTAAACTGCATTCTCAATTACGTTTAGCTAGAAACGTATTTTCTCCCACGTTACGTTTGTTATGAACGTATCTTAAATACGTTTATTTTCTACATATCTTTGCCATTTATTGTCTTGCTTATAATAATGATAATAGTCATTTATAAATATCATTTTAGAACACACATTTGAAATCGAGAATCGGGCTCGATATTATTATTATTATTAATAATAATTATATATTATTAAATTAAAATCAGTAGGCGAGGCTGTAATTTCGCCAGCTGTTACTCTCATGAGCGAGGCAGAAAATAATAGTTTTAACATGCCAAACTGATGCTGTGTCGTTTATTGCACCTCAAACATTAAAACAAATCCAGAGTTACGTGTTTCTGTACTTCCTCTTAGAAGAAATGACGGTAACAGAAGATCTCTGTGGCTTCACGCTTGATCGCCGTTCAAATGACAGCATTGGTTTCCCCAAAAGTGGGCGGGGCTGTAAAGATTTTAGATTTTACTCTCATCTATTGTTCAAAACCATTCTATTTATTCTAACGTAAATTACATGCCAGTGTTTTATCTTTTTATTACTTATATTTTTATACTTTATTTGCTATGAGTTATATCTGAAGCAAATTATGTTTCTGAAGATGTGTAGTCAATTCCACCCTTCAATGTAGCATAAATGTGAACTCTCATTACAGGAACAATACCGGAAACAGACGTAGGAAAGATCCTCAGCTCGCTGATTGGATGTTTTAGCCGCAATGCACGTTTTTAAAGATATTACTGATTTTCTTTGAATATAAGAATGTAAATACTGAGTTGAGAGAATAGTCAGGGGATTTGGGTGATGGGAGACACATCTATGGAATCACAATTTCAATAGCTGACCATTAAATGACGGATATACCTTTCTGTCTGTGATGTTTTACAAATCAGATATTAATGTGTAGAAGTAAAATATAAGAATTAGTAGAGCAATATCCTGTAAAATTATGTAAAAACATGAATAAAACTACATATCTTCAGATGTTATACAGAAATAAGTGTCCTACACTAATAATACAAAGTTATTATTAGTGTGCTGTGTGTACCTTGTGTGCACCGCCTAGTGGCTAAAGCACGTTATTGAATTATTTTTGTTGAATAATGTTATTTTTGTTGAATAATGTTATTTGATGAATAAAATATTAAGAGTACATACTTTCATAGGGGGAAAGTAGAAGGTCAATGATAGAAATATAGAATATAAAAAATCAAGAAGATACTGTAAGTGATCTCTACAATAAAACAGTTTAGTGCAGAATGTACAAAGATATTAATAGGAGGAGGTGCAAAACAGACAAACGAATTAACCTTTATTAACACATTAAAGAATACTTTAGGTTAAGGTCTTCTTTTAAATAAGAAAAAAGCTTTGGGGGTAACTATCTACAGATAAATATTAAGCCTGACAAAGTACTTAACGTCTAATATATTGCTTTCCTGCAATGTTAACTATGTTGAAGCACTTATTTAGAACAGATATTATACACCTCCGTTCCCTCTCCCCCTCTACCTTCGCCTCATCGGTGCTCTCAGCCCTCCCTTCCTCTGACTCGTTCCAACTCCTGCCTCCAAACTCTGCTGCAGAAACTCTCCTCTCTACTCTTTCATCCTCTCTGGACTCTCTCCGTCCTCTCACATCTCGGCAGGCTCGTCAGTCCCCTCCTGCTCCCTGGCTAAATGACGCACTGCGTGCTAATAGAACCATCCTTCAGGCAGCTGAGCGGAAATGGTGGAAATCCAAACACCATGACGACCTCCTAACCTATCAGGCTCTCCTCTCCTCTTTCTCTGCTTCCATCTCTCAGGCAAAAAGCACTTTCTTTCAAGATAAGATCCAATCTTCCAATTCCAAAAAACTATTTTCCATCTTCTCCACCCTCTTGGACCCCCCTAAAGCCCCTTCCCCATCCTCCCTTCTCCCAAGCGACTTTGTTAACCACTTTTTATTATCAAGGATTTTCGCGGACCACCTCATATGCAAACCGTAAAAATAAGTACATATATAAACGTAGTGTTAAAACGCTGATATTTTATTATAGTTAAATTATAGACAATCAAAAGTAAATTGAAGCCTATCTGATGCTTTTGTGACCGGTGTCTGTCTGCGTTGTGTATGTTTCTCAAAGAGGACGGCGGGCGGTATTTTAATTAGGTCATCCCAAACAATGCCACAAGTGCGCACGCGCGCAGTGCACTCACAAAACGGGCAGACAGGTCTACAAAAACTACCGCTATGCTTAGTCCTACTTTAGTTACTGTACTGCAAAAAGCAGACGGCGCTGCGCTCAACACACACAGACTCAAAACCATGGACACACTGGCACATAAGTAACATAAACAATGTATGGGCCTAAGTTGCATAAAGGCTTGAGCTACATTATTGCAACCAAGCAGACAGCCTTAAATAGAGATATATAAGATGGCAGACATAATTGAATGCATTTTAACCCTTTCATGCATGAATTATGAAAGCCTCAGTCAGGATTTCTTTACCAAGTGTTATTATTGCTCTTGGGGCATTTTTTTGTATCTAGTTTTTTCAAAGAGATTTTTATATGTCCACTCAGGTGGACACTATGCGTTCAGGGTTTGAACTGAAGAGATGTACATTTTGAAAAAATGATAAATAAAGATGTGCAAACTTAAAATTACATTATAATAACATAAGTATATTGATTTACGGCCCAAAAAGATATTGCAGATGAAGTATTTTCAAGAATAACCAGGGCCAGGGGCCAATTTGAGGCCCCACGCACAGTTATTTGATGAGTGCTAGTGGAGCCTCGCAGCGGCGAAACCGTGCCGCGCCACCCTAATTGCACCACATAAGCGCATAGGTGCGCCTCAGATGAGGCCCCCCTCCGCAAGATGTGGCCCCCTCCACAAGGTGAGGCCCCACACAGTCTGCATGATCTGCCTGTAGGGAGGGACGACCCTGGGAACAACAGCAGCTGTACCAGTACGAATTGTAGTTGAAATATAGCCAGTGATGCATGACGTCCACTGTAGTGGACAGGTGGTTAATCATGATTTCCTGCAAACATAACATCAATACTTTGATAATTTATGAATTATATGATTCCTTAGTTGTTACTTGATGTCACCACATTTTTTATACCTGCAGGGGACGCTTTCCATAAAAGGATTGGCAAGATATAGATGTGTGACTTGGTCCATGTGGCTTTCTGTCGTCCATCTTGGTTTAGAGCAGTGGTTCTCAAACTTTTTCTGTCGGGGCCCCCCCTTTGGAGAAAAAAAAAAGTCGGGCCCCCCCAACACAAATAGTCAGGCTCAGTGGCGGCGCCAGAGATTTATTTTGGGGGTGCTGTGGGGTAGCTTGACGTTTCATAGAGGGTGCTTAAACATTTAGGGTTTCCCATTAATGTACCGGGCGCTACAGTGGAATTTTCTATTGCAACAATCCTCCCGCATATACACAGTGTACCCGCGACTGTTACAATGAAGGCTCGATAATCAGCTCACGGCATATAGGTGTAAGCAGGGGTAAAGTGCTATTTTTATAGATGGTGTGTGGACCTTACATAGGGGGGTCCGGGGGCAAGCTCCCCCGGGAAGATTTATTTTTAAATATTGAAGGTAAATGCATCAATCTGGTGCACTTTGAGAGCAACATTAAGAGATCTATGGATACATCTCTCAACACCCATATGAAACAGAAATGTAAACAGATTTACTTTTTCTTTATGGATATTTTACAAATCACCCTTTTAAACTTTATTCTTGTTTTACTGTCATATAGTATTTCATACCTGTTTTTCATTTATTCTCTTATTTTTTTTATAACTATAATGATCATATAAACGTGTGCCTCGGAAATAATTGTTTACATTAATGGTGACCAAAACATTTGAGACCCACTGAGATAAAACTGAGAGAGTCCTTTAGTTCACTGAGTCTCTCAGTCTGACAGGAGAGGACTCTCCTCCACTTTGTTGTTGAAAAAACTCCTTATATCCGTTAGTGTAGCTCGCTAGCACCATAAGCTAACAACAACGATCTCCGGTACCGGTGCGCTCTCTCTCTCTCGCTCGCGCACACAAAATGGCTCGTTCCACACACACACAGAGCCGAGCTTTAATGAAACACAGCGACCCAGACGTAATAGTACTGTACTGCATCATATTATTTTCGAATCAATACTTTTTTTTTTTTAATAATCATTTTTCCTCCTGGTCTCTCGCGCCCCCCCTGGCATGCCTCGGCGCCCCCCACCAGGGGGGCGCGCCCCCCACTTTGAGAACCACTGGTTTAGAGACATGTATCATGCACTTACACTGACTTGGCACTGAGTGGCAGTGTATGGGATGATGCAATAGGGTCCTATGTAGTGGCTGATGGTGCAACTATGCAAAAAAAAACAATGCATATACAAGAAAACACCTTTTGAATAGCTGTCCACTGTAGTGACCTCCAGAGGTGTGGACTCGAGTCACATGACTTGGACTCGAGTTGGAATCGAGTCATCAATTTGATGACTTGAGACTCGACTTGACACAATCACAAAACACTTGCGACTCGACTTGGACTTGAACACCAATGACTCGGGACTTGACTTGGACTTGAGCCTTCTGACTTGAGGTGACTTGATAATTTAATTCAGAGGTCTCCAACACGCCGATCGCGAGATGCCGCTAGAAGAGCAGACTCCTGTCGGGGAGAGCAGAATCTCCAGCTGCTTCTACTCTTGCTGAGAATCCTTGCAGGCAGGGGCGGGACTTTATTTAGCTGGGCCACCATGCGGCCAATCATATGCGAGGACACACTAGGATCATACCATTATGTGAAAGAAGGGTGGGGGGCACAGCAGGTGTAGTGCCAGCTGCACAGAGCGACGGGGAGACGGATTTAAATGCAAGCGCGTCGGAAAAAGTCAAGAAATGAGCGAAAACCGAAAAAAGAAGCAGCATCTGGCTGCATTTCAATGATATTGGAGAAAGCAAAGCTGAGTGCAGGATTTGTAAAATGAAAATAACATGTAATATTAACAATCATATTATTCCTATCAGCTGTCAATCACTGTTATGATGCGGCGATTACCATTCTGTTCAGCAAAACGCCTCACAAACTGATTAAGATCCAAAGCTTTAGTGCGTTTTGATTCCATGCCGAGTACAGCCAAACTTGACAGTCTCTTCTCTTTCATTGTAGACTGCAAATACCTCGTTCCTTCCGTGTACAGTACTTGGGTCCGGATGCTTCTCGTTTTGCTCTGTCCCGTTCAAATGAAATTGCCGCCAATCATATTTCCACGCTCGCGCCAGGGCCGGGGGAGGGGTTACAAGGCTCGTGTCTTGTGGTGCATTCACTTGCACATTAGACATTTTCTCTCATAAATGTCCTATGAGCCCAACGACCACTGCCTGATATCATTAGAAAGCTAGGAATCTCCTCTTTCCAACAGTGTATACAACTCAAAATGTGTCTTCGGGTCAATGCGACTGATTTCGATAGAGCAAGTCACATATGAGGTGGTCCCCGAAAATCCTTGATAATAAAAAGTGGATTTTATTTAGCTTTTTTCCACAGACCACCTGCTGTACCTGGTCCGCGGACCACAGTTTGAGAACCGCTGGTCTAGACGGCTGGCCAATATGCATTGCGCATTTGTTTTAAACAAACGGGTTAATAAAAACATTCTCAGTGTTCAAGTCAATCACTGAAAAGGGTGACGATATCATAAGCATCCAACAGTGAATATAAATAACATCTAAGTGTTAATGATTGTCAGTAGAGATGGGATGGCAGAAGGTGCTATATATAGCTTTGGAATTGTATGTATATATATATATATAAAAAATTCCAACGCTGGTAAAGACCTTTCAAATTCATATGTGAATATAAAGTAAAAGTTCAGTTTGGATAAGACTGCGCTTGGTTCTTCATTCCAAGCTTCTATTACCCAACATTTTGGTGCCGAAACCAGGGATGTCAAGACTTGTAAGGCTTTGAACTGTGTCGTAGTTGGAAGCTAACTGGCTAATGCTAGCTGTTGAAATCACTGTGCGCTACGAACGGATGAGACGGAAGCGGGGAACAATACGAGCCTCGACAACGAAGCTGATTACTCGTATAGAGGAGGTGAGCAAAGATGAACCAGACTCTGATAGACTCCGTGAAATGCTGACGTTATTGTCGAACAAGGAAGAAAGTTTATTATACTTAGACAAAGGCATTGAGGATGAAACACCGACGGACGATCTGGAGGCAGAGATTGAAAACACTCAGGAATACCAGGACCGCATTATCACATTGAAATCCCGGGCCACCAGATACATTCAGAAGGCTCGGGACTCAGTGATTGTGCGGGTGAGCGATGTGAGTGCACCTTCAGTCAGATTACTGCATAAACAGACTGTTAAACTGCCCAAATTAGTAATAGAAAAATACGGTGGAGGAATAAGCCAGTGGCAAGAATTCTGGTCCCAATATGAAACGGCTATTCATGACAACGATGCACTGTGTAAGAGGGAGAAGTTCACTTACCTGAGATCCTATCTGACTGGAGCAGCAGCAAGAGCGGTGGCAGGACTGGCCATGACAGATAATAATTATGATGCAGCAATACAATTGCTTCAGAACCGCTTTGGAAGAAAATACATTGTAGTAAGTGCACATGTGTCCAAATTGCTAAACTTGACTCCTGTGAGAAAATCATCGGATGTTGCAGCTCTCAGACAACTGTACGATGAATGTGAAATACAAATTCTGAGTCTAGAATCCTTAGGGGTACACAGTGACACATATGGCTGCCTGC
>CALSBZ010041834.1:0-16909 GCA_943591055.1 Gobionotothen gibberifrons
GGGGTGTAAAGTTATTGCTGGGGACCCAGATAGTGCACTGTTGAATTCCGTGTAACATTAAATAAACTAAATAATTTGGAAAGCAATATGTCATTAGACATTCAATATGATTTATATTTGAATATGAATTGCTCAACTTGAATATTTGTATGAAAAACTGAATTTGAATCATATAATTTGATTGTGTAATTGAATAACTGCATTGGAAAACTGCATCTGAATGGCACATTTCCCAATTTTTTTTTATAAAACTATGGAATCAACTAAGGGTTGTTAACTAGAGATAGTCAAAATAAATGTATTTTTGTACCACCAGCAGTTACACATCACCTTTTGAATGTATGTGAATGAAATTGCATCATGTATGTTTCTGTATGTGTAAATCTGTTAAAACAAATATCTCAAGTTCATGAATGTATTACAGCTGTGAAAGGAGTTGTGTTAAATGTGTGTCTCTGTGTGTGTGTTCTTCCTTTGTTGTTTTGTTGTCTTAAATTACTACAGCAATAGAAGTCTAATATCATTTCAACATATTTTATATTCCCGCTACATGTCTCCTTGAATTTGTTCACAGCTGCAAGCATCAGTGAAGGAACTATGAGCACCCTGTCCCGTGAGGACCTGCGCGATCTTTTCCCCGGCCCAGAAAACTTCTTTCGGAGAAAAGCGGTTTGGCATGCATGTCATGCTGAATTGGATGAGGTCAGTCTTTCAATGACATTGCATAACTAATTCAATGAAATGAGTCTCAATATGAATGGGGAAAATACGATTGACAAATTCACAAAAATAGAAATGACTCTCCCAAATTCACATATTAAAAAAAAGGTGCCTCTAAATAAAATTTATAATTATTATGCCTTCAAAGACACTGTAATGAACACAAGGGTGTGTTGTAGCTTTGAGAGATCTAATGAAGAATAGCTTAGCCTGGTAAACCTAACCAATACTAGCAAAACCAGTTTGTACAGCAAACGAACATATTCATTCTTACATACTTTAAACCTTGAGTTCATGCATTGAAGACAGTTAAAAAGGCTTAAGTTTACAAATAACCAAAATGAACTTTAAAACAATAGTGCATGATCCTAATGGACATATATTTGTGTTATACATAGGGCCGGGACTTTAACGCGTTAATTAAGATTAATTAATTACACACAAATTAACGCGTTAAAAAAATTAACGCATTTTAATCGCACTTATTTTTGCACCGCGGAACGTTTCTCACTGGATGAGTTTCAGGCGTACCGATTATACTAACGTGCATGACTTCAGACAACAACAAACCACAGTGAACACTAGTCAAACATGAACGAAGAAGCTGATGAGACCGCGTTGGTTGGCCCCGTGGATGGGAAATGTTGTTTTAAAAAACGGACGGATGGAAGCGTCGATAAGAGCACGGTGGTGTGCAAATTATGCAAAAACGAATTCGCCGCAGCACATCAAGCCTCAAGTATCACCTCAATGCTAAACATATAGCAGCTAGCGTGGACGTTAGCCCGACTCCGAGTACAAGGACCCACACCCAACCAGATGACTGGTGAATGTATTGTGTTTTACTTAAAAACAAAGTGTTATAGTTTACAGAAGGTCTACCTACCTATAGGCTACCTGAATCTCTGAAATGTACTATATTCCTAAATATGCTATTGCTACACTTTATGGACAAAAATTGCACTTTTCTGTTGGTCTTGGTTAAGTACCACCTTGAAAAGAAATAAACAATGTTTTGTTGCTTAAGCTTATGTATTCAGTCATTATTCAATGGTATACTAAAATTCATGTGAAAAAAATTGCTTCTCACTGTTCTCAGGTCAAATATTTATATGCGATTAAAAATGCGATTAATTTCGATTAATTAATTACAAAGCCTCTAATTAATTAGATTAATTTTTTTAATCGAGTCCCGGCCCTAGTTATACATTTTAAGGAAAAAGAAGACCCCAGCTCCTACTTGAAGAAGCGACCTCTCCCGTGTCCAGTCCTGATTGTGAGCTCGTCCAGCTGCCTCCTGGCCATAGGTGATGCGCCAATAGCTACATTCCCAAAACAGGACATTGCTGTGGGTGCCATATACCTTATGGCCTACTATTATGCCTTTCACCTTACATACCCCAAGTGTGTAGCCACCCTGCTTTCAGTCATACAAACAGAGATCCTCTTGGACAAAATCCATGACAAAGACCTCACACCATCCTACAAGAAAGGCATGGCCGAATGGAAAGCTTTCCTTGGCCAATAGAACAAAAAGTGATATATGGCCAGATGTCATTCTCAAGTTCTGTTATTCTATTCCAGGCCACTGACGTTTGTGTTTCACAGTGTTGTTCATTCATTATCTCTGCTAAGGAAGTTATGTTTTTGGTGCTGTGTGTATTACTGTAAGGAAAAAACAACTAGGCTTTTGAATATGAAGCTTTGTGGAAGGGTATATCACCTCTCTGTGGGCATTGCCCACATTCAGCCAGCAGGATGCTATAGCACCTATGTTCAGTTTTTAGCTATGGTGTTATAAAGCTTAAAACAGTCTAAACCTAATGAAATGTAACTGATGGATTCATTCAGGGAGATAGACATATGACATGTTGTGTTGGGTGCTACAGGGTCAAAGGTGTGTGTGCTCATTGAAGCAGCTATGTGCTGTGTGATTGATTGCTACTGTTTGGCTGTGGTACTGGGTGATGTGGCTTCTCAATCATTGTTTGATTGTTGTACAACGAAATAATAACTGATCAAGTATATCTGTGAGGTGCAAGATATAGTGAAAACATCTGTTATAGAAAGTGTGAGATCAAATGTATTTAACATTGCTGGCTGTAAACTGTATTCTGAAAATGCCATGTCATGTCATGTGGTTTGATTGATTGGGTTAAATCCCCTGGAAGTGGCCTTTGGATGTGTGTGAGTGATCAGCAGATGTTTTTGCAAGAAGCTTTGAGGACACAACAGGAAGTGTTAGGATAAGGTGTTAACCTGTTGTTCTGAGTAGGAATTGTACAGGGCAAAGGGGGTCTCAGCTAACCTAATCAACTGTTGTAATGTAATTAAGTTTTGATGAGAGAGACTGTTTTACTCAGGAACAGGACGTGACCTTTGGGAGAGACATCACTCTGGCACACACACACACACACACTGTAAAGAAAGAAGGGAGGAGCATCCTCCCTGCATATGTATAAATACTGGGGACATTTCAATGTTAAGTCACTCTTGTTCTGACATGCTGTAGTGATACGTATGGAGGTAGAGCAGGAGTCCGGAGTACTTTGTTCTCTGTATTTTGTATGTATTTCTGTATTGTTGTTTTTACCAGTAAACTCAGCTTGTTGCTTATCCCAGACCCCGGTGTTCGAGTTCTTTCCTTCAAAAGGCTACCCAACAAACGATCGGCGCAGAGCAGATTAAAACCTTCAAACCATCCACTAGGTGGTGCTCCAACAATGCCCACCTTTGTTTTTAAGGTGCAACTAGCAATACAAATGTGATCATTGCACTTTACAAATGATCAGCTGAAAATTGCAACTTTGCTCTTTGTAATGTAATTAAAAAGCCAGAGTCAATTTTAGGTCTATATATTGAGTCGTGCCCATTTGCTGGGCACAACTCATGCTCGCTTAGACATATACAATGTGGGTGAGCTAGGTGGTAGTTGGGCTAGTTATTGTTAACAATTGATACTGGTACCAGTATCTGTTTTTGCATTGATACTTTGGACACAAGAGACATGACTTTCTATCATTCAGTGTTTGAGAATTTTTGTTCAACAATAAGAGAAAACAGTAATATTGAAGCTCTTAAGTTATAATTCTTCATGTTTGGTTATCTAACACAAAGTAATGTTGAGTGGTTTTCAATGTTATAATTTAAGTTTTAAATTATCGTCATGATTAATTCATACGTTTTGTAAAATGCATGCTAGGTTCTTGTTTTGAGATCTGTCTACTTGAATTCAGAAATAAACAAATGGTAAAAGAAAATTTGACAACTTTTTTTGAGTATATTTGGCTTATACCTGTGCATGGAATAAGTGTTTTTTCTGCTTACTTCAGGACATTTGCCACTTTTCTAGCATCCATATATTTCTTATTTCCAGAATTATTATTCTTATTTTAAGAATTCTTATTTCACGCATTCTTATTTCAATAATTCTTATTCTTATTTTAAGAATTCTTATTTCAAGAATTATTCTTATTTCACGCATTCTTATTTCAAGAATTCTTATTCTTATTTTAAGAATTCTTATTTCAAGAATTATTCTTATTTCACGCATTCTTATTTCAAGAATTATTATTCTTATTTTAAGAATTCTTAATAAGTCTAATTATCTCACTGCACTGGCAGATTATTACACTTGTTTCAAGTCTGTATAAACTCAAATCACATATATTTTTTCTTGTTATAAGATGGATGATTTTTGCAGTGCGTTTGGTTTTGCTCAGAACTGGAACACATTGAATGAATGCTTAGCTAGACAAATAAGTAATTACTAGGGATGCTCCGATCGCCAATTTTGGGGCCGATCGCCCATCCGATCGAGTGGGCGGGGCCTAAATGGAAGATTTAAACATCACTTTAAATCTTCCATTTAAAGTGATGTTTAAAACTCAGTTAATGGGGCTCATTCACTGGAGCTTCCACAAACAACAACCAACTTAATTATTACATTCAAATGATGTACATTATTCAAGTTTACATTAACTTTGGATAATAACACGGGAGAAATGAGCGGAAGCGCTCTCTTTTCCTCTCTCCCTCTCTCTCCCCCTCTCTCTCCCTCTCCTGACAGCCTGTCAGTATCTCACGCAGCTCACTGATCCAGTAATGAGTAACCCGACAGTGAATATATAATATATATAACTAGTTTAGCTTGTTCCAGAGGTAGATAAAATAGCGAAGTGTAGGTTTAACTCTTGTGTGTTTCGCTCCGCTCACCGGTCCGTCACAGCGGGTGGAGCTGCAGGATTTCTGCTTCACACACGTTGCATTCCGCTATTTTACTGTCTTTTTCGGACACCTTAAAATAATGCCAGACCGGTAAAGCCATTTTTGCGAGCTTGTTTTGCCGCGCACAGAGAAAAGTGTCATGTATTTTACGTCATGCGATCGGCTCTGGCGATCGACATGTTTAGAGAGCACCGATCGATCGGTAGAGAGTAGGGTTGGGTATCGTTTGAATTTCCACGATTCCGATTCCGATTCTACTTTTCGATTCCGGTTCTTAACGGTTCTCAATTCCGATTCTTTGAGGGGCAGGGTAAAAAAATGATACATGCTTCTTCCACCAAAATAATTACATTTATTCGAGAAACTTTTACACAGGTTAGTTTACAGTAATATTCACATTAATCAGTCTGTTTATATTTAGTGCTATGTAACTGTAACCTGAGAACCACTGAAGCTACAACAGTGCAACAGTCCAACTTTTAAAGGACCCCCCCCCCCCATTTTAAAACAGTTCTTGTTGAGAAAAACAAGCATATCTGCCTCTCGGGCATACCGGGAAGAAATGTTTGAACATTTTAAAGTAAAATGCTTCAATCTGGTGCACTTTAAGCAGAATTACTAGATACTAGATCTAGGGGGTACAACTCTAAACACCCATATGAAAAAGATCGGTTTACATTTGAATAATTAAATAAGTATGTGAACATAACCAATAACCTACCATAGCCAATAACAAATACATGTAACGTATTTTATTTGTGTTGTTCATTCATTTCTTATTTGACTATTTTATGTATGCATCTTTTTTTATCTCTCCAGTTTAAAACGATATGTCTGGTTTGCTGGCCTATAGTATACATTGGAATGATTTCAAACCTGTTTTATCCCAATAATTATACATATTGGAAATATGTGTTTACATAAATTGTGATCAAACCGTTTGAGACCCACTGAGATAACTTAGACTAAAGTGAACTATCTAACACTCAGAGTCCTTTACCTCACTGAGCTGTATCAGCCTCTCAGTCTGACTGGAGAGGACTCTCCCTCCACATCATTGTAGAAACATCTTCTTCTTTCGTTAGAGCAGCTAGCACCAGATGCTAATAACAACACGCTCACTCGCACTTTGGCTGTGAGCTGCGGGTGCCAGATAAGCCAACATCCCCCATTTTCATCACTTACAGCGGCCATCGTACAGGGCAAATGAAAAGTGTAACCGGGATGAAAAGGGTGTTACATTTACTTAATTATGAATGTTGTTACATCAAGGCCGAAAATTAGGATGAGCACCAACGGTAAAAACATTTTGTTCCCCTCCCAGAGCTGTCAGCACAGCGCCTCCACAGATCTGGCGCCCTGGTCTCAGGTTACGCTGTAGGAAGTGTAGGTACAACGCTACATTTCCCGCCCCGCCGCAGTCATACAGTAGGCTACGGAGAGCGGCGAGAAACATTTCCTCAGGCATCGAAAAGCGGAACCGAAATTCACATTTCTAAATGATGCCGTTGGAATCGAAATGTTGGAACCGGTTACGAACCGGAACCGGTTCTCGGTACCCAACCCTAGTAGAGAGTGAGTATCGGCCGATATCGATCGGGGACCGATCGATCGGAGCATCCCTAGTAATTACTTTTTCACTACCTTCCTTACCCTTCCTGAATGTTGAAACATGCATCATTTTAGCGTGTCAGGAGATGTTTGGTCAAGCAGTGAAGAATCATACATGTGATAGTTTAATAAGTAATGACTTGATCATTACAGTCTAAACCTCAAGATCCCACAGGTCTGTCTCTGCTGCAGAGTCAGAAGCATGGTGTTCCCACAATGGATAACACAGTGTAAGAGCAGTTTCCCTTCATGAGTTCACTAAGCTGTAGTGTTTTAATGCACACTGTACATCTGGCTCTACAGGAGAGCTGTGCTTGACCAACAGGTGAGATATTTTTTTAATTAGCAACACCACATGTAGGAAATCCAACCCACTCTCTTCAGTCTGCGTACAAATGACACGACTTTACACATTGGAAATGTGTGCAATATGTACGCAGAAGTCAGATTTTGCTTGCATATGCCACGTTTTGTGCCTGCACCCGGTCGGGTCTTGGAATACCGGAAGCTGTGTGGTTCATAAAAACATGTTCTTACCGGTTCTTACTCAATATCAAGCCACGACTATTGTTTTTAATTTTAAATCGTATAATGTCTGACTTTTTTTGCCGTCCATGAGGAAAATAAATGGGCCTCAGAATACTGAAATCTGTATTTTTTAAATCTTTTTTTCCTTCAAACTTGTTATACTTTTCTAAATAACACACTGTTATTTACTCAACAATAACACACAATTATCCTTGTTTTTATTTATTTGTTTAATTCTATAATATCGGGCTTTTTTGCCGTCCGTTAGGAACTGAATTTCAAAATAAAGTCACCGGAAGCAGACGTAGGCGATACACACCCACTGAACTGATTACCCAAGATCCTCAGCTATGGTTGAAGCTCGGTGATTGGATGTTTTAGCCGCAATGCACGTTGGGATATGGTGTTTATGCGAAAAGAAATCCGAAATCATAAAAAAAAAAATGAAAATAATACTTTATTCCGAGTGTACTTGCTTTTCTCTTTGAAAGTCATCACATAACGGCATTGTAATACACAGTTCGGCTGCATTAACTATTACACATCTGCCATGGTTCTTTATTTATAGAGCCCTGATTAAAAGACTTCTTGACAAACTGGAAGAACTGCCATCGAAAGTGAATACATACATTTATAAATATAAATATATTAGCAATTAAACAACATCTTCCATTTCTCTTCACAAGATACGTCTCCTTGCAGTATCAATAGTAATTCAGCTGACTTTTATATTTGATCCAATTGGTAGAAAGGCTATATTTACACCATAACGGTGCACAGCTGATAGACAGGGACTTGTTGTTTTTAAAGATATTACTGATTTTCTTTGAATATAAGAATGTAAATACTAAGTTGAGAGAATAGTCAGGGGTTTTGGGTGATGGGAGACACATCTATGGATTCAGAATTGCAATAGCTTACCATTAAATTACGGATATACCTTTCTGTCTGTGATGTTTTACAAATCAGATATTAATGTGTAGAAGTAAAACATGTGAAATAATATAGCAATATCCTGTACAATTATGTGAAAACATGAATAAAACTACACATCTTCAGATGTTATACATACATAAGTGTCCTACACTAGTAATAAAAAGTATAATTTATTGTGTTAACACTTTAAACTTGACAGTTCTCATTCATAACACTCCGTTCGATGTCTCACTATGGGATGCGCCTCATCGCGGAGCAAACAGAAGCATCAATCTCACATACGCCAATCCTGATTGGCAGGTGGACTTGACGTCAGCGTCAGGGAATCCACCCTCTATAAAGTAGCTTGCGCTACATCGCATGCGTCATTCAAACACCTCTTCTCGCTTCAGAGCACATCTCTTTTTCGGCAGCCGCGCAGCTTAACTGTCCACAGGCGGAACTAAGCTATCCTAGCTAAAACTCGGTCGACGGACGCTCGCGAGCTACCCTTAGATATTCTTCGAAGAGAAGATTGTAGGTACTAACACACCAGTTAGTGCCACATTCGACCTCACTCTTTTTCTTTTTTCTTCGAAAATCGAAAAGGTAAGGTTTTGATTTAAGCTAGCAGCACACCTGTTGCTAGCTTACCCTCCTTGCTACCAACACCACGCTAGCGAGGACACTTTTTTCTTTCTTCTCCACCAGAGAAGAATAGGATTAAGTAAAAATATTAACACACCAGTTAATATTCTTCGGAAATAAATCCTACACCGTCGTCTTTTCCCCGGATTAACGACAGGTTAGAGAGGTTTTTTTCTCGGCTAAACGCAACTGCTACGAGCGTGTCCTTCCTACATCGCAACAATGGCGAACAAGATGGACACGTCTCTCCCTCACACCAGAGGAGCCAGGGAACCGGAGGCTCGGCTTTGCGGCTGTGGGTCAAAGATTTCGGACACAGACACACACCAGGTCTGCTCGTCCTGCAACATGCCCAGGAGGCTGTCGACAACCCCGGCTCATGCGGACATTGTGCTCGTTTCACCACGAGGAGCCTCCGCCGACGGCTAGCTCGCCAAGCTAGCCTGTCGAGTCAGGACCCCCTCATGTCCCCTGATTTACCGGATGGAAATCATGACATGAGGGCGTCCTCCACAGGGATGGAACCCCGCACCGTGTCGGTCTGGGGGCTCATCAGTGGTAGCCGCTGCAGAACCGGAGCCCCGCGCCTTGTCAGGCTGGGACTCGGTAGCAGCGAGGGACGCGCGAGCGGAGCCCCACGCTATGCCAAGCTGGGGCTCCCGGCTGGACCTCACCATGGTCCAGCCCGCAGAAGACGTCCTAGAGTTGGACTATACGGAGGATGACGAGGACGCCTCGGGATTCCTCCTGTCCGAATCTGACGATCAGGAGGACAACGTCTTCATATCATCGGCTCAGTCTGCACAGCCGGGAGCGATGACTGCTCGCGGGGGCGATAGCACACCAGCTTCGCCCTGTCTAAGTATGGACCTGCAGGCCGTGTGTCAGCGTGCTGCAGCCAGACTGGACATCCCATGGCCTGAAATGGCCAAGGAGACCTCCAGATCCCGTTACGAGGGCAAAAATTTGCCCCAAACAACGAGGACAAAGAGGCAACTCCTACCAGTCTTTCCGGAGATGTTGGAGGAGATGTCGGTCTCGTGGAAGGACCGGCCCCTCAGCAACAAGACCCCGATCCAGGGTGCCTCCTCCCTAGACTGCGACGGCATGGAGAAGCTCGGCTTACTCCGCATGCCGCCGATGGAACCGCTGGTGGCAGCTCACCTCCTCCCGAGGACGGTGTCTGCACCGAGCAGGAACCCCACGCTGCCGGCGAAGGCGGACCGGTTCCAGTCAACCATGACTGAACGGTCCTACAAGGCCGCGGCGTTGTCCGCCAGGGCATTGAACATTTCCTCGCTGCTAACCGCATACCAAGCGGAGCTGTGCGAGGAAATGTCAAGCAGCCCTGGACCGGCAGTACTGGACGAGATAGCCGCGATCACAGACATCTGTCTCCGTGTTCAACGCTGCGCCGTCCAGGCCACGGGCAAGGCTATGGGAATTATGGTGCTGCAGGAAAGAGCGAGTTGGCTCAACCTCACCAAACTCCCAGAACGGGAACCAGAGGATGTGCTGGACATGCCCATCGTTCCCGAGGGAATTTTTGGATCTGCGCTAGCTTCCATGCAGAAGAGATGCGAGTCCAAAAAGAAGGAGGACGAGGCCCTCCACCTTAGTATCCCTCGTCGGGTCCAGCCGCCCCCTCCACGGCGGCAGTCCTTCACCCAGGCCACCCCAGCAGCCCGGTTCAAGATACCCAAGCTGCAGAGGTCACAGTCCGCCCAGAGTCCCCAGCCCAGGCAGGAGACGAGGACAAACTGGCCCAGAAAATCTCCGGTTCCGGCAGCAGCCCAGGCTCATCCAGCCCAGAATTTCAGCCAGCAGTCGAGGAAGAAGAAGCGACCGGTCTGACAGCCCCCTCTTCTCCCCCCCCGTGACAGAGCTGGAAGTCCACGGTTCCCCAGCTCCAGATGTGTTCCCGCTGCTTCGAGAGATGCCTCAACGCCATCCTCAAGTGCACCAATACACATGTTGTCACAATATTGTTCCGTTTTCTCTTATAAAGCATTTTCCGCTGACGCATCCAGGCTGAGGGCCGAGGGCGCAGCTCGAAAAAAAACAATAAAACCAATAAACAGCCCGCCACTTGTTCCCCTTTTGAGAGCAGCTACGAGCTCTCTCAAAAGACGGACAATAAACGGGTCTGTGAAGGCACCACCGCCTCGCGCATGCGCAGTGACGACTGGGGCCGTGAGGCCGCCACCGTCACGTGCAGACGCTGTGACGGTGGGGGTTGTGATGACGCCTCCGTCTCGCACATGCGCAGTTCTTACTGGTTGGATTAACTTCTGGTCGGGCCCAATACAGCGAATCAGAGTTCTGGGAAAAAGCGTTCTTCTTCTGAACAGAGCGTGAGATCTTCAGAGACACCCAAGGACAGAATCACTTTTTATCTTGCACCTGTATTCACTCCTTTACTTTCCCAAGGGATATTTCACACAAACTATTCTTTCCCAGAAAATCAAACATTGTAGACGGATATATGGGTGCTTGAGATTATATGGACCCCAAAAAGAACCTTGAAAGAATATGTGTGTGTGTGCTAGATGTCTGAGTCAGCGTGTGAGTGGGGATGTGTGTGTGTGAGTTGAAAGAATATGTGTGAGCTGATTTATGAGTCAGTGGAGTGAAACAAAGAGGATTATATATATAATTACTTGAAAACAGTCCAGAATAATACATGATTACCTTAAAACAGTTTAGAATAATACATGATTCACTTTAATACAGTTTAGAACAATATCTGCTGACTTTAATCCCCCTTTTGATCTCTTCTCCAGAGATCAATAACACACAAAGCAACATAGCCACTGTCATTCTTTTCTACTGTGTCTGTACTGCAACATTTATATAAATCCATCAGAAGCTGGGATTTAGAGCACTTTAAACCTTTAGGAACAGCCCACCATAACAACTTCTTATGACAGTGGAGGGAGACTAAAATGTGTTAAACAAAACTGCGTCCTTGTTTGTTGAGTCATCATACTCGTCCTCCCCCTCCGACCCACAAGCCAACAAGGGCATTTGGTATGGAGGGGGGAGCAGCTTTTCCTTCAATGGTGGAACTGATGAGTCTAACACACAATGAACAACATCCATATGTTACTAAAATAGCAATAAAAATAGCTATAGAAATCAAAAGAGACATTATTGAACTTTTCCATTTACCAAACATGATTACAATATTAATGCTGACATTTTAATGCAGTACTTAATTGTGAGCTCATTAAATGTATCGCGCCTACAATATGGTCAAAATTGTACTAAGTCCTGCAAATAATGGGTTATTAAACAAAGTCCCTCAAAAAATTGGTTGATATACAAAGTGGCGTTTGGTGTAGGTGATAGCAACCTGATCAGAGTGACGTGGACTCATCGGTTGCCTCGCGAGCTGTTGTGTCTTTGTCCCCCGGCCCGCTGGGCGGCTTCTGGGCTGTCTGCTGGAGAGATCCCCTTGGGGTCCTCCTCCTCTGGTCCGCTGGTGGCGCCTTCTGGGTCGTCTGCTGGAGATACGTCCTCGAGATCCTCCTCCTCCGGTCCGCTGGTGGCGCCGAGATACGTCCTCGAGATCCTCCTCCTCCAGTCCTGATGTCGTCTAGGGTCCCTGCTGGTGGTTTCCCGACCGCACACTGGCTCCAGTGGTACCAGTTGTCCCCCTTTCCTTCTAGGCGGACGGCATGGGAGGTCCTCTGGGTCACTCGGTAGGGGCCAAAAAACCTGGGGTTGAGCCACTTGGGTCTGATGACTTTCAGCCAGACGAACTCCGCGGTGTTGGCCTCGTGCCTCCCGGGTCCCCCTTTGGCGTCAGCAACCTGTGTGGAAAAGTCTGCTACTTCCTTTCCTACGCTCAGGGCTCCTGGGCCCCAGAAATATTATCAAATACATCTTAAAATTAGATTACTAAATTGAACAATAAACCCATTATACCCCTCCTGGAAACATTGTCCTCCAAACTATGGAGACCATGTTTCCCAAATCAGATACCTCAGAGTACCCATCTTCTCGTACAATGTTATTTCAAAGCCCTATGCCTCATCATCAGGAACACTTTCTCCTGTTGAAAAGAATCAGCAATGTTACAAATAAAGTTACATAGTCATCAAGCCATGCAGGGATCATGCAGAGTCAAACAAAATTCATGCGTCATGTCTCACAATAGTTCAACTAATATGGCATAGTCAGAAATCCACTGCCAAAAACATTGTGTGCATCCCAAAATAAAATCACCTTGTTGGTGGGTCAGTGTTACTGTAACAGTCAGGAATTTACAAATCAATTCACATTCATTCAGTCTTTGCAAAATCTAAGTCAAGTCAGTCTCGAGATCTCATGTCCTATAATAGTAGTGCACTTTGATATTCTACCAGCTGGAGTTTTCAATCAGTGACATCATTGTGTTGATGTCAAACAATGCAACAAAGTGTTCCCGTGTTTGCAGCACCATTTTCTTCAGATGTTAAACAAACAAATTATCAATATACTTCATTAATGTACTGCCCCGAGGAAACACAAAGCCTGAAAAATGCAAGGCATCCTTAAGTGAACCTGCAGATAACGGCCTTTTTAATTAATATTCCAAATTAATCAATAATAACAACAATAATCCATGTTATCAATTTGTTTTCCCTTAGAAGTAAACATACCTCATAATGTTACATCAGGATATTAAACTAAGTTTTAGCCAAACAATCATTATTACTGTATCAGATTTAACTGGTGATTAAACAAACAAAGCCTCTTTTGTTTACATCACAGATCACTAGCACATTTTTCCAAGTTCAGCATCAGCCTTCATTACTCTAAAATTACGTTTTAAATAGGAATCTTAGAGATGGAACAAATATTCAATCTTCAGAAATGTTCTCAACAAATGGAGAACAATGCCATCTCTCTATCTAGTAAATAGCCAACATGTTTAAGATATATAAAATAAGCCTAAATACTTATTTACTATCAAAGTCTAAAGCTAGACCTATAGGTGAACAGTTTTGGGAATGGACAATTTAATCTAAAAACAAAACAAAATTGGACTCTTATTCTTGTTATTTGTTCTTCAAAATACATTACTAAATGATTTGTGAAGTATTCACAATATAACTACCCCTCTCCTTTATCAAATCCGTTCATCTTTAACAAGATACTATTTCACTATTTACTTTTAGTTCCTGATAACAATGGTATAACGACCACACGTTTTACCCATAGCTGGTTTTTATGTCAAGATTATTACGTGTGACATAATAATCAGATGTCTTGAATGCTAAACAAGGATATTCAACTTTAATCTTTTCAGTATTCCAGACCATCGTTAAACAAGCAGCCTCTTTTCTTAAACACTAAGCATAATGTTATACACCCCCTCTGGAAAACTCTTGCATAGTTATGCTGTAAAATCATTGCATAATGTCTTCAGTGTCTGAACAGTCTGAAACAAGCCTGCCTCAAGATCTTGTTATTCTGAGAACAGTCAGTGATCTTTTGTCCTCTTCAGCTGCAGTCAGTGACAGGGTCCCCAAAAAGCTAGAAACGGCCCTGGTCTTTGGGCTCAAGGAAACTCTCTCTGGTGGGAAGGAAACTCTTGGATCAATGTGATCAATCAGCAGACTCACGTTGTCCTCTGCACAGTAGAAATCCCCAAAAACTGCAATTCCTCTTCACTCCACTGTTGCCTTGACAACGAGGCACAAACAAAATGGCAAAACCTCCTCAGAGATGCGTTCTGTGCACAGTTCTTCTGTTTCTGTAGTGAGCAACATTTCACCAACACACTGATTCAGAGTCCAACCCAAAGGTGGTGCATACCTTTTCAATGCTACTGTAATCACAGCAAATCAGCTACTAGAGAAAAACTCAATTTAAATCTCTCCCCCAACTAAATGGCTGAGTGTCTATATGGTCAGGAATGCTGAAATATGTGAATGTTAAAACAAACTAATGGTGGTAGTTTAGCAGTACAATTACATCGTAAAATCTCTTTTGTCTAGTTGACTTCCTGCTTTTAAATTCTAGTTAGGAAAATAAAATAAACATCATATTTAAAATCTTCTTAAATTTGAAACCAAAAAGGTATTAATTCTCCACTATGATCCATTTCAGCATCAAAGTCCATACAACTGATGATTTATCTTTAAAAACCATGAGGAATGACAGTTTTCATAAAATACCATTCTCCTTCAATGATTCTAAATGAATGAGCAAAACAAGGAAACCCTCCTTTAACCCCTATAGATTCATCTTATCTCTACTTGCTTATTCTATTCATTTTCAAATTGTTTATCTAAGTTCTGTGTTACAAGCATGGTTAGGTTGTAACAGAATACAAAACTAACTGTATTCACTACGCGCTATATTTGAAAACCCAAGTCATCTGATTACAGCTAATGAACATATTTTTGGAACACTTAAGGAATTATTGGTGGCAAAGTTTCCTCACAAAATGTAATCTTCATTACTAAAGCCAAAACCTAAAGAAATCATCACGGAACAGTTATCTTATCACTTAATTGTTTCAATAAGAAAAGGCATTGTGAAAACTCCCACCCTTGAGAACATCTCAACACTTTATTCCATCTAAGCATGAATGTTTATGACAGACACGCTCTATTAATCCAAAACGGTCTTTAGTGGTATCAATTGTGAACTTTCTTAATATTAATTGTCTAGACTCTTCAGAACATCTTAATGCTCTTAATGTGTTTAATTCCTGTCCCTCTCTTTTCCTCCCTGTGTCCTGCAGCTGCCTGCTGCTGCACACCAGCTTCTCATAAATCACACTGTGACGTAACTGTATCTTACAAAAACTATGCTAAAAATAACTAATTATAGTTTCTTATTTATTTCAATATATCTACTACATCAAATCACACATTGATCTATTAATTTTCAATGTATTCACTCCAACTTCAGGTCACTAATCTGATCTTCCACTCCTTGTTTTAAACAGAGAAACACAATGCATCCTTCAACACTCAAGAGAAAAATAGCAGGCAGACCAAACTCTGGGCTGCTTGCTCTCACTGCCGACACTTAGAGCATTTCCTCTTTTACAGAATCGGGAGAAGGGGAGGGGATACTTATTAATCTAATAATTACAGAAAGGACCGGAACAGGCATGACCCTCCCACTGAGAATCAATCTCTCAGTCTGTCTCCATTGTTCTCGGAAACTTCTAGAAATTACACTTAAATCACTCTTTTCAAACTCTCCTTCCATGATTGACTTTGTATCTATTATCTGACTAGGTTGCTTATATGTTCACTTGTATTTATTAATATACTGGACAATTCCTGTTGTTACTTTTAATGTCCCTAACTCAGACGTTGATGTGATCTGCATGTATGAAGTTTGGTCCATATGAAAATGATATTTTGGGCATATGTGGAGGAACACCAGATCTTGGTGTGAGAGCTGTGGAACCAAAGAGAGGGGGTGAGAATGTGGGCCAAATTCCTTCTGGTTGTTTTTCAAGGGAGGTGTGACAGACAGATGTCTGGTTTTATTACCCAAGGGACTATTGTTCCCGAGCCCCTCGGCAGGGCCAATCGATGATCACTGGGCCAATGATAAGGGCCAATCCATGATCAATTTAGGGGAGTGGCTGGATAGCCCCCCCGCTTTGGGTCTTCGATATGTATCGCTGACATGCTGCGCTCTGCCTCTCTTTTCCAACTGACCAGCAAGATGATGAGATCTCCCAGATGGAGGAGAGCAGGGGTATCCATACCCTTTATTGTTTTATTGTTGTATTGTATATTCTACCATTAAAACTGATTATTGTTTATCTTGATATCATGGTGCTGTTCAACTCTTCCTTTATAATTAATTCAGCTTTGTCAGGAACGCGTGGAGTTCTTCTAAGACTCCAACAACGTGCACACAGTCTGAATCCAAAATTCAAAAGCTTCACATCAAGCGACACAGAATATTGTTACACACCCTGTTCGCCACCAGAGGGCAGCAGCTGACCACAAATGAACTTCCTCAGTCTGAAGTGATTTCAACACTGCACACTTTTCTCCTCTCTCTTCTCAATTATTATACAGATTTGACGTAAAAAATCACACAGTCGCGTTTCTCCTCTTGAAACCCCAACATACAAATAGACAGAATTCCTGGTTCACTATACTTTCTTGAGTGAGTTTGAGGTACAGGACTTAACTACCCGACGCTCAGAAACACTCCTCTTTGTGCCTTTTAGGTGACGGACTGAAAAAACCTCACTCTAAGCACTAACTTTCTTAAGTGAGTTTGAGGTACA
>CALSBZ010041834.1:16919-27118 GCA_943591055.1 Gobionotothen gibberifrons
CACTTCTCTTTGTGCGGTGACGGACTGAAAACCTCACTCTAAGCACTGACTTTCTTAACTAAAATATGTATTGTATTTTTTACCGTGACTAAGAACACTGAGAATGCCGCTGACAACTTCTAAAATGTCATAGTAAGCCAATCACAGATTTTGGTAATCAACAGGTATCTGCTTACCTTTGTATTATGTAGGGCCCTGGTTTAGTTGTCAGTGGTATTCGGGGTGTCCGCCCTGGACTGAATTCCGTCCGCTGGCTGCCGGTGATCCTTCAATAGACCAGCAAACATCACGTCGGGTGTCACCAGAATTGTAGGAGCTAATGCTGTGGTGGGCCTCACCCCACCTGTGCTCCGCGCCGTTCGTTGGATGAGTCTGGTCAGATTTATGAAAGAAGGATTTCAAACCGGAATAAAAGTTATAACAATAATCTGATTTAATGGTAAAAAACACAATACAAGTTACAGAGTACCCTTGGGCCTACCCTGGGCCCCCAGTTCCACTGCTGTGCGATACAGATATCGGGACCGGCCAGTCCGAACCAGGGGTGCCGTGCATGACTAAACATTCAGTTTACATAGACATATTTGGGGGCGGAGTTGTATCGGTTCTTCCGCCCCATTTTACTCCTAAGCGAATCAGAGAGTCCGTGGGGAGGAGCGGAGTCGGATGCTCACTCCCCTAGGTGTTATCTACTGGTGGATTCGCTCCGGGGCGAGCCCTCGGCAGCGAATCAGAGTGAGTCAGCCATTGATGTCCTTAAGCAGAGTCTTCCGCTTCCGAGACAGAGCTGTCCTTGGTGTAGAGATACTTTTGGGTGAACATAACAATCTTTATCTCTGCACCTGTCCAAATCCCTTACTCCCTTTATTTCCCACAGACCAAGCAGTTTCTTAAGCATATATTTCCCACAGACTGAGCAGTTTCACAAGCATATATTTCACACAGACTATTCTTTCCCAGATAATCAAACCCAGAAAGAACCTTGAAAGAATGTGTGTGTGTGTGCTGATTATCATATGTGTGTGTGTGTGTGTGTGTGTGTGTGTGTGTGTGTGTGTGTGTGTCTGGCAGTGTAAGTAAGAATATCTGTGTGTGTGCTGACTCAGTAACAGCATGTGAGTAGGTTACATATATATAGGATTACTTGAAAACAGTTCAGAATAATACATGTTCACTTTAACCCTCTGAGACCCACATAGGACATTGCCGTTTTTGTATATTTCTGTGTTTTGCCTTATAAATTGTGATTTCTTTACAGTAGAATCAAGTTTTACACATCCCAGAAATCAGCACAACCTCAGCTAATGATATATGTCACTCATTAGAGACTTATATACACTATAATAGGTGATATATTGCCCATAAAATTAAAAAAACGGTGTTTGAATTTTTTACTTATTTTATTAAAAGGAACTGCTGACTATAATATTGAAAGAAACATTTAACACAGAACATTGCACACATTTGTTGTCATTGTATCAGAACTGATTTGAAGATCCTAACTGATTCTGTTCATTAGTTATGCCCATTCTTGTGGGCGTTTTTTTTTTGCCTCAGCTGTGGTAAACTTTCTTTCCATACCTAAAAGCGCTAACTAACCATTTAATAAATTATTATGAAACAGAATAAATAGAACAAAATATATATTATACCTCAGTTTAGTTATAAGACCCACAGTATGTATTCTAACTTTTATTTTGTTTTCGCGGGTGGAATTATACCGTATTATATCTCGTTTCTATGGTTTCAGTACACAAAACATTGTAAACAGCGGAGCTGAGGATTTTAGAAAATAGCTCCAAATAAGATCTGTGGGAAACGTACCTGTTAGATAAATGCACGTTTTGTTCAGCCGGATAATATCCACATGTCTACCCTACTTTTATCATTTTTGAATCATAAATCTATCGATTAGATTTATGATAGACTTTTGAAACTACAAGAAGATGAGGACTTTTACAAAAAAGTAATAGAGATTTTTGTCCAGAAGGATAGGCAAATGGACTTCATCTTCAAGTCAAGGTAAGACCACCATTTTATTGAAAATGGGATCTTACTAAGAGAGAACAATTCAATATTTAAATGATAAAATAAAAAATGTTGGGTATCCTTTTGTTGAACTGTCCGTTTAAAATTAATCGAAGCATCAGACTAAAAAAGCTTTTGAAAATAATATTATATTTTGATTTAGGTCAAAATAAAATATTTGTAAACCTGAAGAGTCAGTGCCAGTGCCTCACCAGCCATGAACCTCACTGCACGTCACTGCAGAAGCTTATATATAGACATCTAAGTTGTTTGTGCCCCACCACTTTTGTACATATAAAAACGCCACTGCATGCATAGTATACTGATTAGCTAGCTGTTTGTATCCTCCTGTATTCTTTGTTTCAAAGTTGCAGTCATATGAAGCTCAGCGTAAATTATTTCAGGAAGACTGGATCCCACGCTCTCATTCACAATTCTCCCTCACTCACTCGCCCCCTTCCTCAATTAGCAAAAGGCGCAACTCACCCCAGCTAAACCAATCGGCTGCATCTATTTCCCACAGCCAATCAGCACACCAGGCAAAACGTTTAAATCCGCTCTTCTCTCCCGCATCAGCATCGTTCAGGAGAATTGATGCAACCCTCCTCCACCTCCTTCACCTCCAGCGTTCAGATCCAAGGCAGGACAGCCCAGAAGAACCCTCATCACTCCGGATTTTATTTTCCCTTAGTATTCACCACCACCAGTGTCTAGACCCCGGGGGGGTTTCTCTTTTTAGTCGGCTTCCCCTCCCCCCTAATTCATCACAGTATGATGGGGTCTAATCTCCAAACACACTATTGCGCACACGGCAATACAAATGCTATCAACTTCAACTAAGTCTCTCCTGATTGAAATGAAGCTCTGCGTAAATTCTTACAGGAAGACTGGATCCCACGCTCTCATTCACAATTCTCCCTCACTCACTCGCCCCCTTCCTCAATTTGCAAAAGGCGCAACTAACCCCAGCTAAACCAATCGGCTGCGTCTATTTCCCAAAGCCAATCAGCACACCAGGCAAAACGTTTAAATCCGCTCTTCTCTCCCGCGTCAGCATCGTTCAGGAGAATTGATGCAACCCTCCTCCACCTCCAGCGTTCAGATCCAAGGCAGGACAGCCCAGAAGAACCCTCATCACTCCGGATTTTATTTTCCCTTAGTATTCACCACCACCAGTGTCTAGACCCCGGGGGGGGTTCTCTTTTTAGTCGGCTTCCCCTCCCCCCTAATTCATCACAGTATGATGGGGTCTAATCTCCAAACACACTATTGCGCACACGGCAATACAAATGCTATCAACTTCAACTAAGTCTCTCCTGATTGAAATATATATATATATATATATATATATATATTCTTGTTAGAATTAATGTTACATTTGATCAAAACTGATTTAAACTAGATATGAACAGCAACTGACAATGCTCGGCATGTTTAGTTTTTGCAAACAAGCCTTTGTTTTTCTTTCTCAATATTAAAATGTTCTCCTTTTAAGGATGATTCGGTGGAAAGAATAAAAGAGGTGCTTGGTGGTGTGTCTTGGTGAAAAGGAGGATCTCTTCAAGGAAAACTTGATGCAAAATGCACTTTGTGATGTCTTTTATACATAAATATGTGTCCCCGGTGCGTCTGGGAACTCACGCAGCGTCAGAAAATAAAACCCTCTCTCTTTTTCTCCGTACCCAAATCTTTTAAAAACAGGGGTACAACGAGCGGATACAGATTTGCTGCCGATCTGACGTCAAATCGGCAGTGGACCCACCGAAAATTGCAATCAGAAACAATGCCTGACGTGTTTTGGACGTAATCTCGTCTTTGTTTACATTAGCAAGCCTCGCTAACACTCAGAGCTAACCTGTACTGTAGAGCAGCGGTTCTCAAACTGTGGTTTGGGTACTGCAGGTGGTCCGTGGAAAAGAGCTAAATAAAATCCACTTTTTATTATCAAGGATTTTCGGGGACCACCTCATATGTGACTTGCTCTATCGAAATCAGTGGCATTGACCCGAAGACACATTTTGAGTTGTATACACTGTTGGAAAGAGGAGATTCCTAGCTTTCTAATGATATCAGGCAGTGGGGTAGTGGTCGTTGGGCTCATCGGACACTTATGAGAGAAAATCTCTAATGTCCGAGTGCAAATGAATGCACCACAAGACACGAGCCTTGTAACCCCGGCCCTGGCGCGAGCGTGGAAATATGATTGGCGGCGATTTCATTTGAACGGGACGGCGCAAAACGAGAAGCATCCGGACCCAAGTACTGTAGACCAGGGGTTTTCAAAGTGTGGGAAGGTGAGCCTCCCCTCAGAGAACATAAGAACAGCCGCGCCCCCCCTCCCAATTATTATTGCTATTATTATTATTGTTGTTGCTATAATGCAGGGGTATTCAATTGCATTTCAAAGAGGTCCAGTAAGAGAAAATGTCATTAAATGCTCTGTTTTCGCTATCTACCTTCCGCCATTTGAAATTACTCCGACTGTTTCTCTCCTCTTGTCCCTCTCTGTGTGTGTGTTTGAATCTATCGTGCTGACTTTTTATCTTTATGTTTTAAACATATTGTATAAAACTCCCCCACTACTTGGACTATTCCTTGCACCCCTCTAGAATAAGTGTGCGAAATACGGGGGGGGTCCGGGGGAGCTCGACCCCCCCGATTAACACCTGAGCCCCCCTGAAAGCCTCAACAGCAACATTTAGGGGGGGTCTGAAATTATAATATTTGTCACTACTCACTTACAATGGTCACTAACATGTTTTTAAGCTTACTATGTCCAGTATTCATAATTCAAAACATTTATTCACAAATATCTTCTATTTTGGCTGTCAAAAGCAGAGCCAGCCGCGTGACGCGGGTACGCCGCGTGACGCGGGTACGCCGCGTGACGCAGACTCAAATTATGCAAATTAGCCACGCACGGCAAAGAGGAGAGAACGACGTTACATTAGGACTAAAATGTCTAAGAGAAAGCTAAACCAAAGTGTTTCACTCGCGCACTTTGGGTTAGCAACTTCCGTTTTTAAGTGTAGTCCCACTCTGTTATGTTCCTTCTTCCTAGAACAGACAATGAAAGGATACAATGTAATTTGTCAGTATAGTCCTATTTCTTAAAACCTCCTCTGTTGTTTAAGTGTCTGATACTGGATAACCACGAATAGTAAGCAATGATATAACAGTAATGATATAACATATGATAATGTCAACATCAACGAGTAACATGCTTTTGTGAGCACAAACTAGATAACTAGATAGGCACAACTTCACTTTTGGTGAAGTTGTGACTATCCTGGACAAAGATATAGGGGGGGTTCCATATCCGGCAGCACCTGCTCTGCCGGATATGGAAGCCCCTCTTTAGTTTGTGTACCTGCTGAGCCCAGAGTAAAATGCTTTTGTGAGCACACACTAGAGGGGATCAGGCAACACCAGTATGATTTTGGTGACAGTGTGACTGTCCTGGACAAAGTTGTGGGGGGGGTGCCATATCCTGCTCTGTTGAACATGTTATGTAGAGAACAGTGCAGATCTTCCCTATTGACACCAGGAAAAACCTAGTCTAAAATAAGGAACATTAATAGTGTGATATAGGCACAGATATAAGTAATCAATAATACACTTTATTTTAGGGCACCTTTCAAAACATTCAATGTCACCTTAAAATAAAAAAATTAGTGGCATTACAGTACAAAAATATGTTGAGTAGGAAACCACAGAGGAAGATTACATTAAAAGGAGCAACTAAAGCGAGTTTGAACAAATTATCTTTTAGGCTTGATTGAAAATAACACGGTGTCTGACATTATCATATACCGTAATTTCCGGACTATTAAGCGCACCTGAATATAAGCCGCACCCACTGAATTTTTTAAAAATACGTATTTTGTACATAAATAAGCCGCACATGTCTATAAGCCGCAGGTGCACCTGTGAGACCCGGGGAGAGTCTCCTGTCAGGAGAGAATGAATGTGGAAGAGCGCGACGGTCGGTCACCAACCGGAGCGGCTTTAAACCGTGGCCGGTGCTCGTGCTGTCAGTCCTGGGCTCCGCTGCAGCTGCGGCCGCTGTGGGCTGTGTGTGCGCTCTCATCTACCCCATACTCAAAAGGCAAGAGCATGCGCCTGTGGACAGAGGTGTGTCTCGCGCACACAATGATGTGCAAACTGCTTCTTTTACATACAGTTTTCTCGGCCGTCTGCTCTCTGTGTGTTGACCCAGTCTTCGAGCTCATTTTCTAGTTCGGGCCATCTGCTTTTCTTCCCTCTGAAAGTCAGTTCATCACGCTGCTGTTTCTAACGGAAAAATCCATAAATTAGCCGCGTCATTGTATAAGCCACGATGTTCAAAGCGTGGGAAAAAAGTAGCGGCTTATAGTCCGGAAATTACGGTAGTTATATAATTACTGTTATATCATTGCTTACTATTCGTGGTTATCAAGTAGGCTATCACTCAGACACTTAAACAACAGAGAAGGTTTTAAGAAATAGGACTATACTGACAAATTACATCTTATCCTTTCATTGCCGCATCATAACAGTGAATGACAGCTGATAGGAATAATATGATTGTTAATATTATCATATTAATTCAGACAAACATCGATGATACAGTTAATTAATGTACTTATTGCAGCAGACTGCATACATTTGGTACCCCTGGTCCAAGAGTGAAACAAACTCATTCAGTTATTGTTCAGTTAAAATGCATTTAATGATGTCTGCCACCTTATATATTTATATGTAAGGCTTTACTGATGTGCCACAATTAGTTAGAGTTAAAATATCAATATTGTGGCTTTCCAAGTTAACATTGATTGATATGACTGTGATTAAATCAGCATATACTTCTGCCAGGGGATACCACCCCTCAAAATCTCTTGCCACCCCATGAATATATTTTCTAGATCCACCCCTGAGTAGGCTATATTTTTCATTTCGTTTAATAAGTTAATTTCAGGACAACTTTGGGAATTTTGTTTGTTTGTTTTGAGATTTAAATAGATTTTGAAAGTGGAGATAGAGAGAGAGAGAAGCAGCGCTGTCTGCTTAGTTGCAATACTGTAGCTCAAGCATTTATGCAACTTAGGCCTATACATTGTTTATGTAACTTATATGCCTGTGTGTCCATGGTTTTGAGTCTGTGTGTGTTGAGCGCAGCGCCGTCTGCTTTTTGCAGTACAGTAACTAAAGTAGGACTAAGCATAGCGGTAGTTTTTTGTAGACCTGTCTGCCCGTTTTGTGAGTACACTGCGCGCGTGCGCACTTGTGGCATTGTTTGGGATGACCTAATTAAAATAGCGTCCGCCGTCCTCTTTGAGAAACATACACAACGCAGACAGACACCGGTCACAAAAGTATCAGATAGGCTTCAATATACTTTTGATTGTCTATAATTAACTATACAAAAAATTAGTTTAAAAAGCAGGAAATAAAAAAAGGAACTCACCTTGTGATAAACCCACAAGAGAAAAAGCATTTGAGCTCCATATGGTTTAGAACAGGATGGCGTTTTATCACAGCAGAATTTAACTGTATCTCCGGTAGAATTCTGATCAGGCATTAGCTCCGCCTCCTCCCGCGTTTCTCTAACAGGGCTGCAAAAGAGGGGTTTGAGCAGTATGAGGCATGGCTACAATGGGTGATCTGTTTGGTATTTTAAGCAACAAACTTCACAGACATGTTTTGTATAGGTATGGCCCTACAATATATGTTTCCAATATAGCATAATAGGTCCACTTTAAGTAAGTAAAGAAGATGCTTTTTTTTTTTTTTTCACGACACTGTGTCTCAGGGGATCTTAATATTTAAGAACCTATCAATGTGTTATACCAGATTAATGGAAATAATCTCAGCTAATTGACGATACAAACCATTTTTACCAAAACAAAACACAAGTCTCATAAGAAGCATCTAAATGACCCCTTAGTGAAAAATGCTAACGCACTTTGGCATAGAACTCAAGATAAAAGTACCCTTATTACTTATCATAGCTGCACATACAAGATATCCGATTAAAGCTGAGGTTCCACAGATTATTTAGGTATATAGTATCATCACTGAGTGATCCGAACTCGCGACAGGGGAAGCAAACACAGACATCACAACACGTACCTATACGGAGCTTCTAGGGAGATCGTCTCACCGTAGCTGTCAATCTGATCAAAAGACGTCTTCAATGGCATTAAAACGAGAAAAAACGCGGCTGAATCGGTTAATCCATATGTTTTTAACGTCTCTGTATAAAACAATTATTTCATTTATAATCCATAATTCCATTTTTATGTACAAATCGGAGAGCAAAAGTTAGCTGCTAATGGTAGCCACTAGTGATGTGTCGGTCGCGAACGAGCCGATTCTTTTGAACGGCTCTTTGGTATGAACGAGGGGAACCGAGTCGTACTTGGTGAGAGCCGTTCTTGTTATCGTTCAATCGTTTGTCCGCACTCACTGCCTGCCAAAATCCACTCGCCTTTTAAAAAGCTTGATTTTGTTCCCCAAAACGTATTCTGTGAAGACCTGCCCCTACTCTGACTGTATCTATCTCCGACACGGAAGCCTTGTCTGCTCCTCACAGCAGCTCCTCACGAGCAGTTGCACGTTGCTTGACCAATCAGAGCACACTGGGCTCACAGGGAGGGGGGCGAGTTCCAACAAGCCGTTTAGGACAGAGAGTGAATACCAGGTTTCAGCACGAGGAGTGAGATGAACGAGTAGACAACGTGTTTTCCGGATGGAAAATGAGCCAAACGCGAAAACGCAGTTGGATGCACTTCAACCAAAACCCAGGCAGTGATAAAGCGCACCATTTGTAAAGGCAAAATATCCTTTAAAGCAGGGTCAACAAATAATCTCCATCGCCACTTAAAAACACAGTATCTAACATTAAGAGTTGCATGAATTTCATTCAAGGCAAGGCAACTTTATTTACTTAACACAGTGGTTCCCAAACTTTTTTAGTCGGGACCCCCTTGGGTATTGGAAATATTTTCGGGACCCCCCAACCCGGTTCCCATCTATATTGGTAGGATTAATTGTATATTGTTGTAAAAACATTACATTTTCTCTGCTAATAATAATAAGATACAAAGATCCAACTATCATTTTATATTTTATTATGGATTACACATGAACAAAAGTGCTTGTAATAGATACTGTGAATTAATTTGGCCTAATTAAAACTGGTAAAAAAAAAATACAAATAAAAAAATTAAATAAAAAAATCTTCCCGCGACCCCCCTGCAGTACCTCCGCGACCCACCAGGGGTCGCGCCCCACAGTTTGAAAACCACTGACTTAACACATACAGACAGTGGCGTTTCTATATGTACAAAAGTGGTGGGGCACAAAAAACGTAGATGTTTATATATAAACTTCTGCAGTGAGCCAGTGACATGCAGTGAGGTTCATGGATGGTGAGGCACTGGCACTGACTCTTCAGGTTTACAAATATAATATGTTGTCCTAAATCTAAATATTCTATTATTTTAGTCTGATGCTTCGATTAATTTTAAACATACAGTTAAAAAATGTCATTTTATCATTTAAATATTGGATTGTTCTCTCTTAAGATCCCATTTCCAATACAATTGTGGTCTTACCTTGACTTGAAGATGAAGTCCATGCTATCCCTCTGGACAAACATCTCTATTACTTTTTTCTAAAAGTCCTCCTTATCTTCTTGTAGTTTCAAAAGTCAAATCGACGGATTTATGACCGATAGATTTATGATTCGAAAATTATAAAAGTAGGGTAGACATGTGGATATTATCCGGCTGAACAAAACGTGCATTTATCTAACCGTTACCCACAGTTCTTATTTCGAGCTATTTTCTAAAATCCTATGGAGAAATATCATTGTTTTTGTCGAGGGAACCCGTGCGCAGCTTACTTCCGGGTTTCCGCTGCTCTCTCTCGTCTCCTCTTCACACACTACACTTTTCGCGGCACACGTGCTTACAGCCAATCAGCTCTGAATTATGTGAGATGACGTGTGGTGGGGATGGCAGCTCTATGCCCCTCCGGTCATTTTTTTTTTGCCACACACATTAAATAGGACAATACTTGCGCAGTGTAGTTTTTACAGTCACCGTTCACTTTGACAGTGATAGGGAGGGCAAGATCAGGTTTTGTCCCACATTGTTCAAAACGGCTCAATAGGCACACTGTAGACA